>JAQIWK010000010.1:0-41588 GCA_034695265.1 Dissorhina ornata | reverse complement strand
CAGGTCTATTTGAAGGTAGACTCACAGACTATGGATCCTATGATCAGTGTTTAGCCATTGATGACAATGTATTTATTGGATCAGCTCAATATTGCCTGATAGATATTGAACCAATATTACCTAGACCAATGGCTAAACAGCAAAACTTATTTCATAAAATACCAAATTTATTGCCCGATTATATTAAACAAGATACATTAAATGCATTAAATATATTGGCTGATGAGGCTTCAATTTTTTACTGGCTTTTATTACGGTTAGGTATTTGTATACCTAGCAAATGTACAGTAAATGATGCTAAACTAATGGCTGACTCATGTAATATGTATATTTTTTATAAGCTTGGTAGAATTAGTAATGATAATTTTATTTTTTAATTGTTAATTAGTTGTCAAAAAAGTTGAACTAAATTTAAAATCAATTAATTGTAATGCAAAAACAACTTCAACATTAACAGCCGTACAAAAATTTGCACTGTAATGTATAAATTAAGCAAGTTTAATTAAGTTTTATAAATTAATTATTAAATATTTTATAGTATTTTTGCCTCAATATTCATCATAACTTGTGTTTTGGCAACAATTTGTGATTTAAAAAACAGTTTCAAAAGTAAATAAATATTTTAATTTTTTCAAACATTTAATAATTTAAATATGCTATTCCTATTGTAGAAAATTCACCAGGGTTTATATTTATAAAAATATTTTCAATTTCAAAATCATTTTCAAAACTAATGGCACCGACTGTCACATCCGACTTAACATGTATTCACGGCATACGTGTCCTCACAATACTATGGATTATATTTGGACACTGTTTTCAATGGAGTAGTTATCAGTCATTAGGTATTTATAGTTAAATATAATTAATTATATTAAGTAATTATAAAATTTTAATTATTTTTCAATTAGACAATAGTTTTAAAGGCAAACACTTGTTAACTAATTTTATGTCATATCCATTACTGAATGGCGAGTACGGTATCATAACTTTCTTAATCATGAGGTGATTTAAAACTATTAAATAATATCTATACCATATTTCCTAGTGTATAATTGATATCTTTTTTCTAGTGCAATATTGACTACAACCATATCACTTAAATTGACTCAGGGCAAATTTGAAAATTTTAATATAGTTTTATATATTGTGCTAAGATTTATACGGTTGTGGCCACAATTAATGATATTTATATTATTAACATTTTTGTTACCACTCTTGGGATCGGGTCCTATTTGGCCCGAAGTGGTCACCAGTGCTATACGGAAATGTGGAAACAATTGGTGGCTAAATGCTTTGCTAATTCAAAATCTTTATAAACAAGATCAAATGGTTAGTATAATTATTTAATTTCATTAACATACTCAACTTTAATTTAGAATTATTAATTAATTAATTTTATTATATAATTTCAGTGCGCTATTCATACCTGGTATATTGCCCTGGACTATCAATACCATTTAATTACCGCCTTTGTCATCTTAGCTTATTTGCATAATAAAAAATTTGGTTTATATTTGAACATCTTGATAATATTAATATTTTTAATTGTTTCATCTTATATGATCTATGTTTATGAATTACCTCCGGCCATTATATTTACGGCCCATAAGTAAGTATTATAGTTATAACTATAAATAATTATATTGTAAATTTTAATATTTAAATATAATTTAATTTAGTGAGCACTATCATAAGTATTATGGTAATATCTATCACAAACTACCCGTGTCTTATGGAGTCATGTATTTCATGGCCATTATGTTTGGGTTTGCTATTCATCGATACCCATCCATACAAATCCCAAAAGTATTTACATTTATTTATTCAAAAAAATTAATTTAATTAAATTATTTAAAACTTAATTTTATAGTCAACACTAAAAACTATATGGATGACAATAATACTAGCTTATTGCATACCGTTATGGGACAAAGTACCCTGGAGTTATGGTCTGGCTTATACACCAGAAATTGCGGTCATATTTTACACGTTATGTCGGGTGATATGGACAGTATGTACGGCACTAATGATATGGTTGTGTATTACAGGAAACGGCGGTCTATTAAACCGTTTTCTATCACTAAAACCATTTGTACGGATGGCTCGACTCACTTACTCCGTATACTTATGTCACGCTTGGCTTATATGGTATTTTGTGGCCACCCGTCGGCACCTAATGGACACTCATATGTTTAATGTGTTGATTAATTTTATACCCATTACTGTCCTGTCATATGCGGTTGGTTTGGCATTTTTCTTGGTGTTTGAGTCGCCTTTACTTGAGTTACAAAAGTTTTTGTTTAATAGTTTGCGGAAAAAATATATGGCTAATAAAATATATGATAATCTTGGTGAATCACATAAACTTAATCCTATTTCAAATTTAAATGATAATAATTTAATTGAATGTAACTTACAAGAGATAAAGTAAAACAAAGATTTATTTTTTATTTTTAGTATAAAAAAATCAAATAATAAATTTTTTTTGTGGTTTAGTTCACATTCATCAAGTGGTTTAGTAATATATTGTTAAATTTAATTTATATTAATAATTGTAGTTTAGTTAAATTTATATAATATATAGTAATTTGTGGGAATTATTTGTTTTAAAACATTTAATTAAATGCTTGAAAAACAATGCATTTAAGGTAAATTAATTATAAACAAATTATTTTATTAAAAATTATATTTATAAATTTTTATAAGACATTTTTAAAACTGATATATTTCAGCCTTTAAAACGTATATTAATTTAAATAAATTTTATCATATCTTATCATGAATTTTATAATTAATATTAAATGATTAAAGTGTTGAAACCGTATATTATTAAATATACTATTAAATTATATATTAAAATAAATTTTAATTAAAAGGTCAAAGAGCGTGTCAAATACTAAATTACTACAATTATTATAAAATTATTTATTAACTTAATCTACAGTTGAGTTATTTTCAAATATAATTTGCTTTAATCTTAATTTTTTGTTGCTTTTTATTTGATATACGCTTTGAATATACAGAACAATAAACTATTGATTCGTGTGTTTAATAAATATATACTTTAAATATATTTATTATTATTTAACCATTTATTTATAAGCATTAAAACTGCTTATAATAGCCGCTACTTAAATCATTTTTATTATTATTGTTATTTAATAGCAAACTATACTTACTGTTAGTTAGTTATATAATGATTATATAGTTTTGGGTCAAACTATTGTCGGCATACTTTTAATATATAAATTTTATTGTAAAATTTAATATATTTTGATTACACAAATATTTGTGACTAAAATAACTTATAATTTTGTTTAAAATTTGAAATATTTGCTCAAATTTTTATATTTTTGAAAATTATATAATTTATATAATCACTTAATAACTAACAATCTTAAATACAAATACTATAAAAATTTGACACTAATATACTTTTTTAAACTAAACAATTTTTAAAAACTTTTAATTATTTTCAAATTTTAAAATCTAAATTTTATAAAATGTAATATTATAATTATTAAGATTTAAATGTTAATGCTTTTTAATAATTAATATAAAAGATGATATTTAAAAGATATTAAAATTTTTAATGATTTCACAATTTATTTATAGATTTATAAACATTATAATTATTAAATACAGGAAACTTTTTGTTGTTGATAAAACAGTAATGATTTGATGATTTAATGATTATTTAATTTATGTTTACAAAATTATAAATGATATAATTTAATGGTTAAAATTATAATGAATTATATAAATGAAATAATACAAGATTTATAATAAAAAATAGTTATAAGAAAGTGTCAGTTTATGGCACAAAGCCCTACACTTTTATTATACAAAAATAAAACATCAATGTTTTAATAAATGTGCGCTTTTTTCGGTAATATTTATCAAAACCAGTCTTTAATTGTTATAAAACCAAAATAATGATGAAGTGTTATGTGGTTTTAGTAGTTTTCAATGATTTTCTTTTGGCCAACAAACAAAACAAAATACATCCGATAACCATAAAGAAACCAAAAATAGCTGCAAATGCAACAAATGGGTGCCAAATGGGTCGTAATGAGGATCCAGTTTGTTGAGCGCCTAAAACATATGTTTAAAATTTAGGGTCAATTAGCAAATTAACAAACGGTATTAACAACTGTAAGGCATAGTAAACAATACTTTTATAGCGAAACCACTTCAATATATTGGCTTTGGTTTGAAATCCGCAGTCGGCTCTGACCAGAATGGCGTTCGGCTGCTGTACTATTGGATTACGACTGCATAGGAAAGGCGGTGAATGAGTGGAGTTGTTATCAAATTCCCAATTTATGAGTGCCTCGTGTGCCCAACGGGTCGGCGACATATAGTTGAGCCAACGGGTGCCTAACGATAGGTCTTTATAGTGAAAGGTTGTGCCCGAACTTAAAAATGACAATGATAATATTAGTCCCAGCACTATAGCACTGGTAGATCGTCTCTTAAATGTCCAAACACAGGCCATAGCTATCATCCTTAATGTTAGCAAATAGGATATCATTAAAAGCAAATAAATGGGCATATTTTGCTGAAGTCCTGCCATTGAACAAGCCGGTAATGAAAATGCTATGCAAACTATTAAAGTTTGAGGTAAAGAGTAAAGTAGTTTGGATATCAAATACGATGATTTGCCATAAAATTTAAGCTTCATTTCATTCAAAACGTATTGCTTTTCTTTATGCACTATAATTGTAATTAAAAAGCAATTAATTAGTCAAACACTGCTATACAAATATACCGGTAGTGTTAGAGATTATTGAACTTATTGTTAGTGTTTTTCTTTTAAAGTAAATTTCATACCGTCTTTGATTTCAATCAAAAGCAAAGGTATTGTAAATATAGTAAGGATTGCGTGATAGAAGCCGATGCGGTCCCATATATACTCCTGTTCCCTACCACTCCTCACGTGCCAGTATATGACTCCACACATCACTGATAGACATAATGCGACCAATAATTTGAAGAACATATGTATTACATTATAGGGAAATGTAAAAATCATGGCTCGTCTATAATTATTGATTTTAAAAAAGTAATTTGTTTTAATAAAATTTTCAAAATTTATTGGTTTTGTATTGAACTCACATCCAAAGTGCTAAAAATTGTATAAAAATGTTTGCCCTTTGGACAGGAGGTGGTGTTATAGATGGGGGTCCGGGGGCTGATATGGCGCTATTGTTTCTTCGGGCATATAATTCAACTAAACTCTCAATCCGTTGACTCGATTCAAGCATGGCTTCTGAGCTTAAGTTATCGAGAGTTACTAAATCCAGATAATAGTCACTGGGATTCTTAAATGCGGGACACGGGAAGTCTATTTGTGCAAAATATGTCAATAATTCACTTCGTTTTCCATAATATACTATTCTTCCCGAAGATATCAATGCAATTCTCGATAGCATTGTAAAGATTTCATAAGTGGACGGACTGATTGTCATTATAACACATCTTCCACTAATGAGTGCCCATTGTCTTAGATATTCAACTAAGAAGAATGTGTCAAAAATGTCCATTCCTTTGGTGGGCTGATCCAGAAGCAGAATGTCTGTGTCGAGCAATAGGTTTATAGCTATTAGAAGACGCTTTTTCTCGGCATCAGTCAAATCGCTAATACAGGTGTGACGGACGTCGCTCAGCCCTAACTCTTCCAGCAAAGCATTGGTACGTTTTTTAGTGTCAAACGAACTCTTTTTTGCCGGTCTTTGAACCAAAGATGTAAAAAGTAATGCCTGACGGGTAGACATGTCGGGACAGAGGGCTGTGTCTTGACTCACATAAGCTAATAATTGTGAGAGTCGTTCGCTGTTTACTATAACGCCGTTTAAAATAAAGTCTGCCTTTACTTTGCCTTTCATTTTGTTGTAACGATTAGATAGGATATCCAATATTGCCGTTCCTTCTGATTCTGTAAGGCATTGGCAAATATAATACAAAAAATAATTATAATTTTTATTTCATAATTAATAAAATAATTAATTAATAATTTTGCTCTAAATATAGATAAATTGCTAATCAATACAAAAAGGCTAATGAAATCTATGAAGTCATTTATTAAATTATGGATACATTTAATGAATGGGTGTGACCGGCTTATATATAAAAAATAAATAATTGGTTTGCATAATAAATTATAACTCAATTAAAATGAATATTTCATTTCAATGGTAGACAATAAGTCGACAACTATTACAATGTGTGACACAATTGTCACATTCATATGTAGGCTAATAAAGTAAATGCGTTAACAAATAAAAATTATATTCAATTTAATTAAAAACAAAAATAAATTAATAAATAAAAGAAAACTTTTAAATTTAAAAACTGTTTGGCGTTTACTTTTAGGAAAACACAAAATAAAGGCGTTTTAAAAATAAAAATTTAATTTAGAAAATATTTGTAATATTTTTTATTTTTGTTTAAATAAGTCCTAATTTCTTCATTCAATCAAATGATCTTATTTTTTAAGTAAAAATTATTAAAAATTCATTTTTATTCCACTCATACATACTGTTTGTCGATAAAAATATTATAAATTTTTTGCTAATTTTATATTTTTTTGGTTAATTTTACTTATTTTTATAATTTTATTTTTTGTTAGATTAATGGATAAAATGTTAGTTTCATTTGAATACTAAACACGATGTTTTGTAATAACATTATCTATAATGTCTTATAGTATTATTACAATTATTGCTACATTAAGATTAAAAACTTTATTTTTTATTATTACAAATTTAACTATGTAGAAATTTTAAAATTTAGTTATTTAAATATCGAGTAACATTAGCTTAATGTTTACTAATTATATGTATACTATGTATAAAATTCATTAAAATTAATTATTTACAAAAAAAAAGTAATAATAATAATAAGAAGAATTTGATTTAATTTTAGTTGAGTAACAAAATTTGATTAATTTATTATTACTGTCTATAAAATATGGGAATATTATGGGAATAAATCTAAATTAAAATTTGACTCAATTTTTAGCCACAAAAACAATCAAAAAGTTTCACATTAGGGCCGATGTATGCAATTAAGCGATGCGTTGAAATAAAAATAAATCATATCCTAAATTATACTCAAAAATAAAATAAAACTATAATAAAATTGAATGCACGGCTTAATATAATATGTATGCCGTTAACAATTCAATATATAGTTATATTATTTATTTTGATTAGACTTTTTATATTAAATTTTTGTTGTTGATTATAAACCAAATATAAATATTTTTCAAACAATAAAAAATAACATTTCTTATACTATACTTATAAATATATGCCTTTTAGCTAAATGTTTGTAAAAACATATTTAAGAATTACATTTATATTAGTTTTATTATTATTAATGTTTTTTGGTTTGTTTTCTTAAACAACAAAATTAATTTATAAAAGATTTTGTTTAAATGATAAGTAAAATAATAATAGCTTTTAAGTTAACTATAAGAATAAATCGTTTAATTTAAAATCAAAATAATATAAAACTTTATATAAAACTTTTATATTGTAAAAGCAATGTTAACAACAATGTAGTGCTGAAAGAAGTCAATGGCTATGAACTTAGAGATAGAAAGAAAGAAAGTACAGAAAAGTTAGTATAGATATGACAATAAAATTTGTTAATTCATTCGGAAATGAGTTCACATAAAAAGTGCGGAAATTTATAATTTATGAAAAAATGTTCACATTTTATATTCAGAGCTCATTAAGTGACCACTTGTTAGGGTGAGATAATGGGATGTTACTATAACATCATGTCAGCGGTGCTCAGCACTCAAAAGCAAATTAGGTTTGAGTTTATAATAATAACTTATTAATAAGGTATATAACAAAGCAATGCAATCCAAACTTACCACTGGTTGTCATCAATGCAAGCATCTCTCCGGCCCTGACATCAAAACTAATGTCATTTAAAACTTTCAACTTTTGGCGCCGAACACCGCAAAGCCTTCTGGCGGCTGAAGACTTATCCAATTCGTAGTATAAATTCCTAACAATAAGGTGCGGATGTTTGGCCGGTATAGCGCCCGACATTTCAAGCTTCGATAGACTAAAGGCATCGTTTTTAATGCCATTGGTCTTATGATTACCGAATCGCAAATCAGTTTCACTGTGAGATTTATTATTACCAGAAATCATTGAATGACTTGTTATATGTTTTGAATCTGGTCTCGGATGGTGTCTATGATTGCGTTCATAATGTGATGTCATAAGTGCTGATTCTGTATGTGTCCGTAACAGATCCGGATCACTCTTCCACGTTCTCTTCGCTTCCTTCCGTTCCATATACGGAGAATCGGAAGCATTGCTCGAATCAGTATTCATGTGATGGTTGGCACGAATGTGACCATTAATAGGATGAGTACCGGAAGCACTAGTGATACCATTGCCTCGTTTGGCGGCCCCGATCTCGCTTTGAGTGGTCTTAACGCGAGGCAAACCAAACCTAAGGTAAGTGTAGGCGTCCTGGTTCTTGAATCGCGGACCATATTTCGGATGATTCAGTATATTATTGACTGTCGTTTCTTTGAGCTGAAAGTTACCAAACGGACGCTCAGAATTGGAGCTCTTATTCACTCCGAGAGCCGATTCGCTAAAGTCTGCGTTCAGATTCTGCCGGTATATAGACCAGGCGTGAAGATCTTCTGAATTGTCTCTATTAAAACCATTCATTTGCCCTCCTCCTCCGCCGCCACCAGCACCACCGCCGCCGCCATAAGGCATGGAGTATTTGCGAGCCTCTGCTGACTCCCACATATTATTCAAAACTATTTTATTGAAAAAAGTATAATAAAATTTTTAATTTTTAAAATGAAAGATTCATATATCAGATATCAAGCATTTTTATTATCGTTTTACATCAAAACAAAACTCTCACAACATTTCAGTTAAACAATTGAATAAATTAGAGCTTTAATTCACGTTTTGACACAATTATGTATATAATATGTAATATAAATATCAGGTTAAGTTCGCTTTCAGTTCAAATGCTTATTAAATATAAGTTAATAATTAATTTAATTCTTTTCAATTCAACTATTTAAAAAAACTATTGTCTTGAAAAATGAAATGTGAATAACATTTTTAATTATTTTATAGTAAGTTTTAAAATTATTGAAAATATTATATTTTATAATCTATTGATATTATCTCAACAACTGACCACTCGATAAGTTAAATAATACCACACTGATACTCGTAAGTTAAATAATACTTTATTTTATAGACATTAAAAATGTTGTTTAGTGTTTGTATAACCTGTTAATTGTTATTGTAATTGTTTAATACAATAGTTAAATAACTACATTTACTCTTTAATAATATTAACAATAGATAACTAAGTTTGAAAAAAAGTTTAAGATTGTGGCTAACATTGCACTTGTGGTAGAGTCAAAGAATAGATACATTTTTTATATAATTTTTTTGAATTTCATTTTTCTATAATCCCATAACAATTGCAATGAAATTCATTGAATGAATACACATCTTATTCTCATGAAGAGCCCAATTGAATCAAAATCTTTTATTCTTCACTAATAATAAAACACTAATAAATGTTTTGATTACAACTTTATGTATCTCCAATCAAACGAAATACATTTTATTGTTAAATACACACAAAACAGTTTTTCGTATATTTTTTTTATTTGTCATTTATTTTAAAGTGTTTGTTTGCTTTAGAAATATTTATTTTATTTTATTTTTAAATATTTTGGAAGTTAGCTTTTTAAATAACTCAAAAATCATAAGTTTAAATATATTTTATGTGAAGTTTTATTGACTTATAAAAGTGAATAAAAACTTTGTTGTCAATCATATATTTGCATTAGGTTGAAATGTTTTTTCAAACAAATAAAAAGTTATATTTCCAATAGACTGATCAGAGACTGATCCCATTTAGATAAAAATATATGATATGAGAACTTTCTCCAAGCTAAGACTTACATATTATTATAATTAACGTGATTAAATAAACAGGTATATTTAAATTCCCATCAGACACTGTATTTTAAAATTTTATTTTTTAATGGCTTGTAGAGTTAAATAACAAAAATATTTATAACCTTTTTTATTATCAAACTTATAATTTTATATCAATACAAGTCCAATAAAATATTTATTTATTTATTTCAATTGGCTGTTAGATTGACTATAAATCATAAATTATTTTCCAATTCAATTGAATTTATTATAATTTTTTCAATTTATTTCTAACACATAAAGACTTATCATATCATATGTATTACTATATTTAAAATATAATATTTCATAAAATATTATATTTATTATAAAGTTTTGAATAAAAGTTTTAAAACCAATTTATTGATAGAAAGCTTGAGAAATATATATGTTTTAAAAAAAGTAATAAATTGTAAGTTTAATATTAATGCATATAATTATATAGAGTATAATCTAGTAATTAATCATTAAATTAATTGGTAATAACAATGTTATGAGAACAAAATGTAGCTGATATTGAAATTATATGTTTTCAAAAATGACAATTTAATTGTATATTTAACTATTATATTAAATATTTTACAAAATTAATAAACTTTTAGATTAAAATTGGAAATACAATGAGTGATAAATTGAATTTGTCTTTTAAGTGTAGCTAATGTAATGAGAAATACATTGTTATAAGTTAAACATAAGATGTCAAAAAAGTTAAGCAAAAAACATAATCATTGACAATAGTGTACAAAGGTGATAATAAAATATAATATATACATACATACATGAAATATAATGTATAAATAGTGGTAATTATACGGATGACAAACCTCATTGAAATTAGTTGAATAATAGATGAAAATGAAAGCAACAAAAAATATTTGTTTGGCGAAGAATAATGTCTTATGAAATCATAAGGACATGGGATGGATGGTGTGATGTACCGCTACAACAACTTTATATAAAACAAATACGACAAACACTTGAAGCAAATAATATACAGAATATTATATCAAATATTATATTTAAATATATAAATTCAAATGAATTGATGAATGGTTTCGGCGTTTTTTTAAGGGAGAAGTGAAAAACAAAATGAAAGGAATTTGAAGACTCGTAGTGCAAGCGTTAGATTGTAATTACATCGGCACTGGCACTGGCATAAGCAATAGGACTGGTTGTCAGTCCCTCTCTTACCTAAAGATTTTGACAATACATTTGATAACTAGAAAAATGTGAAACGTATTCGTTAACTATAAAGGTATGAGCGCTCGCACAACAGTTTGCACAGGTATGCAATGGAAGTGCTTACCAATAGGATTACCCCATCCCCGACCTAATTATACCCAAACAGCGTCGTCGACCTCCACTTCCAAACTCCACAACCATTTCATACAAATTCATATTAAAACAGGTTTAGTTGGCAACCAAAGAGGCGTTCTCTTCCCTTCTCTCTCTATCTCTATCTCTTGCTTCTTCTTACTCTCCAATTCTTATAACAATATTATGTAAAAAATTATTTATTATTTATTTCATTTTCCAATTGTTTGCTGTGTTTCTTTGAATTTACTTCACAAAAGTGTTTCCTAACATTTATTTCTCACTAAATGTTTGAAATATATTGTAATTAATTGATTCGCGATTTAAGTTAATATTCAGCGATATATCGTTGAATACATTATAAATCATTTCACAATTCAGACCAGTTTTGGATTTGTATTTGACGTCTGGAGATACGCTTCAGCGCTTGAAATCGGGTGTTGGACTCGAAGTCAACCAAACATTTATTTATGGGATCAACCAATGGGTCCGTAAATTATTTTATCTATTTTTAAAGCATTTATTTGTTAAAATATTTTATAACTTTTTAGCCATTATCAAGTTACTTGACATTCACTTGAGTCTAGTTACTATAGATTGTACTAGATACTTTTATTACGGCATATTTTATTCAATCATACATTCAAGTGATTCCTATATAAAATTATAGATTTAAAAAATATATAACAAATTATAGTTATTTAATTTTATTTGACAGTATTATTTCAAAAGTGTATTTAACATTAATTAATAATCAATTGTTATATCTATAAAACCTTTTTTTTACAAATTAAAACTTTCATCCAATTTAGCTTATAATTAATCATTTCAACAATCATTTTAATATAATCGCCGCATACCTGACCCATATCTATCACTTTACAATTCAATAGTAAGTAATATTTTATTATTAATATTATTATTGTTATTATAAACTCAATAAAATACTTAAAATTTTTTAACTAAATGAACTAAAATTATTAAAACACTTAAACAATTGTTCAAATATTTATGTTATGTATTACTGTAATTGTATTAAACTTTAACTATCGTTATATTGTAATATTAGATGAGTTTTGGAGCACCTGCTGGAGTGGATTCTGTATCCATACCGCATATGTTGGAACTGATTGGAGTATCACATAGCGGGCCAATAGTGGCCAGCAAATCATCATGCTGGTCCAAAGTGACCGGCTCTATTGCATCCGGACTTATACTCAAAGACATCTCATGTGAAGTAATTAACTTAATTTTATATTTATTTATATTCCTATCAAAAAATTAATTAATATTGAAATAGTTTAAAACTTTTTTTTGTGACAATTTTAGATACAAAATTGTATTATAAATGCTATATTAAAGTTTTAACAAAATGTTGAATTTGTATCTAAATTGAAAGGTACATTCAGGAGAAGTAATGGCAGTATTGGGTAGCAAAGGGTCGGGCAAAAAAGCATTGATTGATGTAATGGGCCATCGAGTAAGTCAAGGCAGCACAAGAGGACAGATATTGTTGAACGACGTTCCGCTCACTTTACGCCTATTTCAAGAACAATGCGGTTTTGTGTCCAAAAGGACTCAACTTATTGAAGGTTTGAGTGTAAGACAAACATTGAGATATGCTTCCCAAATGACAATCAGAGGCAACAATGGACTTAAACGCACACGAGTTAAGCAAGTGTTGGCAGATCTGGCGCTTAGCAGTGTTGCCAAAAGAGATGTAACCGATTTGAATGTTTCCGAACAAAAACGTCTGGCCATTGGCCTCCAGATAATCAGAGATCCTCTGTTGCTTATACTCGACGATCCGACCAAAGACTTGGATCCACTCAACACTTACTTTGTTGTATCGATTCTATCAAATCACGCAAAGAAATACCAAAGAATAGTAGTGCTAACCATGGATAAGCCCCGATCAGACATATTCCCATTCCTCGATCGCGTCACTTATTTATGTCTGGGAGATGTGGTCTACACCGGCAGCACACGAATGATGATCGACTACTTTAGGGGCATTGGCTTTCCCTGTCCTGAATTAGAAAATCCTCTCATGTATTACCGTAAGTAACTTATTATGTAACTATACTCTCAAACAATTATTTAATTAGATTAATTTAAACAAAGTATAATTTTAATTTCAAATTAATAAATATTAGTCTAATACATGATTTGATTCTTTCCTTCAGTTTGTTTATCAACTGTCGACAGAAGAAGTAGAGACCGATTTATAGAGTCGTCGGCACAGATCGCAGCTCTGGTCGATAAGTTCAAAGTGGAAGGACATGAATACCGCAAATATATGGGCGCTCCCACACAGATTCCGGTCAATATTCCGCTTACCGCATACGGAAGGGCCTCGTCTTGCAATGTGATGACATCATTAATATCGAGACAATTCATGTCAACCTTTACTCTCAAAAGACTATTCATCCGTTTATTAGTAATCCCACTGTTTTGTGCATTGCTTTACTGCTTCATCGCTCCGGCGTTAGACAACACACAGAATTCATTTCAGTCACGGAGTGGACTCTTATTCAATGTGTTGTCTGCCATCACTTTTATCGCTCCGGCGATCACTGCCTATAACTGTGAGTCAAATCGCAATTTTTATTAAATTTTTCTCAATTAATAAAAAATGAATTCATTTCACGCTTTACTCCATCAGTCGCTTCACATCGGAATCGTTTTTATGAAGAGTCGTCGCGATTGGCTTTATATAGGGGACCCGTGTTTATAATCACACAAATCATAGCTAACCTTCCCATCAATTTGTTGACTATATGTGCATCGGGTACAGTCATCTACCTGTGTACCCCATTACGCCTTGATGACTACTGGCTCGAGCGATGGAGTATTTTCTGTGCCATACTGTGGGCCATCTATGCCTTCACCGAACAGCACACAATCGCTGTCATGTGTTTTGTCAAATCACCCTTTGTGGCCACCATCACCACCATCTACTGTCTCTCATTTTTGCTGGTTCTCGGCAGCACTACTTTAAGATCAATGTTGGCCGCACCCGATTGGCTGTATTACATCAACTTTGCTAATATCTACTACTGGTCGGGATGGACACTGCATTTCAATGAATTTCAAGACAACGAGGCGCTCGTTAAGGCCCCATATGTGGCCGAAAATTCAACTATAGAGGTCTGTCTGTCAAACATAATGCCCGGTAAATGTATTTTCCTAAACGGAAACCACTTTCTTGACCAACGCTTGAAAGAAGTGAAAGACATTCCCGAGTGGTCTCTAATTTATTGGAAAAACTTTGCATTCATTTACATATTTGTTATCGCATTTTATTTGTTTAATACAATCGTTTATATGATTCCACTGCCGGCTTCACTCAAATCTAAATTTCGTGATTAAATTCATTACCAAAAAAACAAACAAAACTCTTAAGTAAATTGAATTTTATTTGTATGACTAACATTGGACCAAATGTTTTTCAATTAACATTTATTTAATTGTATTTTTTAAATGATAAAAATTTTTACAAATATAAAACTGAATAGAAATAAATGGATTTATTATAAATACTTTGTTTTAATGGTGAATACAAAAAACAACTTTTAATACAAGATAAACGTTAATATGATTTAAATGCAAATGTAATATAATTGTGTAATTAGTAAATCAAATGACAATCAATTCAAAGTCATAACAACAAAATATTTGATATTTTTATAATCATATATTAATTGAAACTTAATAAAAATCATTATTATATATAATAAAAGCATCAAAATATAAATTATAATTTCACATTTTATAACAAACAAAAAATACTTTTTGTTTTTAATGATCAAAAACTCATTAATCAAAAAAAGATTATTTAATTTAAAAAAAATAAAACATAAAAGTAAACAATGTAAAAATTATTTTGTATATTTTATACATTAATAAAGTATAAGCATTGAAATTTTATATTTAACCAGCTTAATCTAGATTAATTAATGGCTAAACATGTGACATTACATTGATGTTTCATAAACATTGTTTATCTAAATTTAATTGCTATTTATTAGCACTTTTGCAATACAAATACAATACTGTGTAAACATTTTTAGCCTATGATTTTGAATAAATTTTATTTTCATAGTTTGATTGATTAAGTAGTTTTCAATATATTTGAAAGTATTAATGATTTTTCTGATTGAAATGTAATAATAAACGGCAAACACATATCAATAATCATTGAGTTATTGATTAATTTAACAAATTAAACACAATATAACTGAATATAAATGAAAATATACATAAAGTCATACCCTATTGAGTGAGCAAATTGTTTTCACGTAAAGACAATTTATTTTTCAAAACAATGATTTGTTGTCTCAAATCAAAGTTATCTTTGAGCGCGTCATCCCTTTCTTGAGCTAAACCCTCAAACTCTGCCCTTAAATCCATGTCATCGAGACATAGAAGTCGTTTAACTTGATTCAGATTTGACTGATGACTCTCTACTTGAGCGCTCACTTTGCGTTTCAAGTGATTAATTTCATTAATTAAAGCTAAACATTGATTGTTAGATGTATTCAATACATTCCTCTTGAGCAGTGCTCGCAAAGACGTTACGTTACTTTGCGATTCTTTGAGTCTAACCTGAACCCGATGTAACTCTCGTTCGGCATTTTGTTTGGCGCTCTCCATAATCTGTAATTTTAATGTCATATTATCGTCTCCTTTATCATCATTACATCCATTAGTACTCGTCAATGGTTTGGCTCGACTTTTGGCTCGTTTCAGCTCTAAATACCTATTCTTCCAGAGTTGCCAACCATTGGAAATCTGGTCGATATCTAGACTATTGAAACCCGACTGTCGGACCACCGAAAACAGATTATTCATTTCGATGTCAAAGTACTTAATATTTGTGTAATTGTTTGCGAAATAAATACTATTTGGTTTAATGTCACTACTGTTTGGCATCAATTGGTTAGCATTTGATTGCGACAAAGACTGGCTATCAATGTGTTTGTCATGAATGTCTTCTAACATCACTTGTCCGGTCTCATCCACTTCTATCTCAACATTTGGTACAATCATTTGATCGTCAAAACTGTTCACAGCGTCCACCTCTTCGGCATCTTTTTGGTCGCCAATCCATTCATTTTTAATTGAAATCTCATTATTATTGTCGACATAATTGTGACTCAAATTTGAATTAAATTGTGTTTTAAGTTTCTTTCGCGACAAACCATCGCCAGAAATGTCTGTAACTCTTGGTTTTATGAGACCAATTGATGCCAAATAAGTAATAGATATCGGATTTGGACTCAATTTGTTAGTCATATTGGGTATCATTTGGTTGGTGTCGGCGGCGGTGGCCACTCGAGTATCGTTGGGATTATGCGAGTGTTGTCCAGAGCTGGAACTGATGACATCATTGATGGTGACAACTGTAGCTTTACATCCCTTTGTCCGGCACTTCCAATAAGACCTTTCGTCCACTGATTTGTTGATGTGATAGAAGAAGCCCTTCAAACAAAGGGCTCTCCCGTTACGACGAGTGGCCACAAATGTCACATCACCTCCATTGGACTCCCGACTGGCCATCGACACCACTCCCGTCTCACCAATCACTTCCATCACTCAATACAAACAAAATGATCGCTAATTGTGTTTCACAAGCAAAACATCCGTTCAATTCAGACAACAATACAATAACTTTTGTTTTGCTTTTCACTTTGTTTTCACTTTGTTTTCACTGTTTTGCCTCACTTTGTGTCACACTTTTACTATACTATACATAAATCACGTCTTTATTTATACTACTTTTTCACACTTTGTTTTTCACTAATTTAATTGAATTTCAACTGAATTTAGCACTCAATTAATTTAAAACTTAATTTTAATACAAATTTATATATTTATGAATTTTTAAATATAAATAAATATAATTGAAAACATTGTATGAATAGTGTTGTAGTGAATGTGCGACCCATTGAGCCAAACGTCAAAACAGATGACTCAATGTTTACATCAGTTTTTTGAGTAAAATTTTGAAAGTTTGAAATGAATTGATGAGTGAATTAAAGTGAATAACATATGTGTTTGAATTGTAATCATTTAAATACAATGACATTCAATAGTTTAGTAACATTTGTCATAATAATAATAGTTTGAAACAGATTTGTATGACAATGAGTGAGTCGGCTGGTGGTGGCCGGCCATCGATGGCTGGTATGAGGTCTCCATTTGTCAGTTTGAATGATATGTTTAATTTGGTTCACGAAAAGGGCCTTAAAAATGGATTTTATAATTCAATTGCATTAATATTTTTATTGTTTGTTGTGTTGATTATATACATGTGTTTCTGTATTTTGCAACCCTTTCTCCGACCACTCGTTTGGGCCATACTTTGCGGATCAGCTCTTCACCCATTCAAACACCAACTAATGTCGTGTTCGCACAAATGGATCAGTGATCTGAAGACAGCAAATATGCCCATAACTGTGGGAACCGTTTGGTTACCATTTTGTATCGCCAATAGTATCACCGATTCAATGATCTATTTGGTGAAGAAATACAAGAAGTTATTTATATTCATAGCACTGACTATGTGTTTGCACTACTGTTTTGTTGATATAATGGATAATATTTATGAATTGTTATATAAATTGCTGTTAAATACTATTGAATTATTAAGTGCTGTGCTGTCCGTATGGACTCATAGTGACTATACTTCATATATAACTTTAATGACAATTATCTACTTTACGCCAGTCTTGTCTTTTGGTTGGTCCCAATCGACCCAATCCTATCTGATGTGGTTTTCGCCATTTGTCTTATTGTTATTTTTTGTTCATATTATCTGTTTGTTTGGTACTTATGGCCATATAATCTCTTTAATGATGGTTTCAATTGTATTGATTGGTCTCCTAAAGGAGGCAATGACGGGACACACGAATCTTCAAACCAGTGACCAAACGGATGGTTTTGTTGGCTTTTCAATCAAAATCAAGAATATAATGCTTTTGATAGTAGAATATTCAAAGAGTTTGATTGGAAATCAAGATCAGCTACAGTCCGATGATGGCGATGACACCGATGAAGATAATAATGAAGAAAAGGCAGACAATACAGAGCAAAGTCGGTTTGCTTCGGTGGCCACCAGCCCTATGCCACCCGACGCTCAACCACTCAATTGTGATACTGTTTTATACAGTCGGAGGATTAGTTGCATCTCAAGTCAAGTTAATAATGACTGTCAAAGCAATACATATTTATGTGCGGTATTGTGGGCCGTCGTTATCGTTCAGATGTGGTCTCACTCTAGTCTTATTTATTTGCTTTTCATTCCTTTGGTCATCAAAATAGTCACAAATATCTGGAGATATATATCAAGTGTTTTAATTAACAAATTATATGAATATATTGAATACTTTCACAATCAAAACAAAACTTTATTTAATCCCACCTTTAAGTACATTTATAAATACTTTATAAGTGGAGATCGTTTGGTAAATCATTAGTTTATTATTTATTTATTAAAATTATATTTTCATATAATTTTTATTTAGTTATTAGATTTCATCGAAAAATCACTGAATGGGTTAACAAGTCTTTCTGTTATTAGTTTGACAATTATCTCAATTTTATTTATCGGTATCTTTATGTCGATTCAGGTTTGATTTGTCTGAATTTAATTATTTACGAAATAGTTATTTATTAAACATTTTGTATATAGATTTATGGCGAAAGTCTTCATTTAGTCAATTTGATGAGTAATGTAGTGAATAAGACTCTTAGCTATTATCCAGAATCGAGTCAACTCTTGCCTGAAAGTCTCAAAGGAGTCAACGGAATGCTCGACCAAATGGTCAAAAATGGCTACGAATATGGCAGACAATACATCAAGAATTCAGTCAGAAATGCTCTCAATGTTGACACAAATGTTACGCAAAGCAAAGCCGTAGAGAAACAAGTTCTGGAAGTAAGTTATTGATAATTTAATTGATAATTTAAGTATTTGTAATAAATTACAGATATGGGACAGAGCCTACCATTTATGGCTCATTCGTAACTCTAATGAAACCGACTTATTGCCAAAGAAAGGACCGTACGATTTTGATAAGCTATACAACGCATTGCAGACATTAGACCTGAATCTTGTTGTAAATATTGTCAAAGAAAATATCGATACTTTTATATCTGTATTCGATTCCGTATGGCTTCTACTCAAAGGCAACATTTCTCTACTATTCTCTGCAATCGCTGCCGTATTTTCTACTCTATTGGGCGGCGGTTTGGGTCTAATGAATCTGGTGTTTAATTTTGTAAGTCATTCATAGATTATTGATTAATAATTAATTAATTAATTTTTAATTATATGCCGATAGATAATCTTCATGACAGCTCTTTTTTACCTGTTGTCTGCGAGTGGAGAGCACTATAAACCGGTAGAATTTGTTAATCAAATATTTCCATCTGAAGTATCACCTCATCAGACAAATGTGTCGACAAATAGTAAGTTGGGTCGGGCTGTTGAAGAGGCTATCAATGGTGTATTCACCGCTACAATTAAGATGTCAGCTTTCTATGGGCTCTACACTTGGCTCATACATACGTTTTTTGAGGCCAATATTGTTTACATACCTTCAGGTATTATATATATTAGATATTTAGTTAAATTTTTTAAAATTTAATAAATGTGAATATCTGTATGCAGTGATGGCCGCAATATTTGGTGCCATACCATTCTTGAGTGCCTTTTGGGCCTCATTTCCCACATTCTTGGATCTCTTCTTCGTTCAAAATCAAACAACAAAAGCTATTTTACTTTTAATCGCCGCTTATTTCCCCGCTTTTATTGTCGATTCAACTATTTACAGTGAAATTAAAAGGTATTTATAATGGTTTAATCAAAATATAATGTCAATTGATTAACGATATGCTTAACGACTGTATAGTGCTGGTCACCCATACCTGACAGGTCTGGCCATAGCGGGCGGACTATTCTACTTGGGATTTGAAGGCGCTTTCTTTGGACCCTTACTTTTATGTTGTCTTTTCGTTGCATTTAATATATACAAAGATATTATGCAAGAAAACGGTGCGAATGTTTAACTGTTTATTAAAGTTTTTGTTGTAAAATAAATTTTAATATCTGTTTAGTGAGTGCTATGTCACCCGAACGTACCCCTCAAACACCACAAATACCCGTCAATCTTCGTATTCAAAGACTGAAATCTCTTAATTAAATATTTTCTTTTTTTTAAATTTATTTATTTTAAAATAATATAATTTTCATTTAATAAGAGTTTTGTCTAAATTTGTTTAACAACTTATCCGATAAGAAGTCTTTTTCTTCCTCGAAGTCGAACCGTTTCTAAACGCTTTAAGACATCGTTTTTCTGTGTCTTAACTAAAATTTGATCGTATGATTGGAGAAGTTTATCGAAATGCAAGTCGGGATGAGAACTAAGTATCACTTTTTCGAGTACATACAGATCCACGGCTCTGTCTTCATCTGTTGTCGAGAACGAAGACAATCCAAAGTCTATTGGTATCAACGCTTTGGTCTTCATATTAATCATGACGTTAGATGTGGTTAAGTCGCCGTGAATTACACCACAATTGTGGATACGAGCGATCGTTTGGCCCAAACTGGCCAACAGCTCGTCGATGGCCTCATCTGATTGACCATCGTTTAGGTAATGACTCACATTAACGGCGTCTTCAATGCGAGTCATAATAATGTTGTTTTGGTCGACAAATACAATCGTCGGCATCAATGGACCCAATTCTGGTGACTTGTCTTTCATTTTCATCATAGCTCTCACTTCGGCCCTAATTCTGTCTTTAGTTATTTTGATGTCCAGTTCGGGAACCCTATACTTCTTAGGAAATCTCTCCTTCTTAACCACATTTAAACCGTTATGAGTGCCGAACCAAACCCGACATTCCGCGCCCTGGAAGCCGATCGTCCACTCTTTGACCATTTTATCGTCGGCTGAGCTATCAGTGCTCACTTCCGACCTCTTAGTTTGATTACCGTTTTCAGACATTTGCCTCAACTATTCATTTGACTTTTATTATCAATTATAACCTAAACTTAAACTAAATTTAAATCAATTAAAAGTCTAAACATTTTGAGTGTTGTTTACAAATCAATTGCAAAATTTGCAAATGCATTGCAAAACAATTCAAATACGGTTTATGTAACGATTGGTGAGAATTAGTACTATTTGTAGTCAATAAACAAATGTGTAGTGAATGAACACTGAAAAGCATAAAAAGGTCTGATTTATAAAACACGTGTTTGAGATAAATGTAAACAATGAATGGTTTGGCAAACGTTTGAAATTGAATGAAATGAGTGGACAATCGGCTCAAGACATGGACACTGGAGTGACGCCAATGAACTCTGAGTACTCTTTGGCCCCATTTTGTAATTGGTTTTTGCCGTCATGTTTGTCAATCTGGTCGTCAATGGATGGCCAACGGGTGTTGTGTTCATACGGCGCCCGATCGGCGGTCTGTTTGTTGACACTGTCGGACACCAAAGCCATCAAATGTTACGATTGTGTGAATGTCTTCAACACTAATAAGTCAATCATTTCTTGTAATAAGTTTCACAACACATCCCGAAAACCATTCCTCTTCGTCGGCTCCAACGATGGCGAAGCGGCTCTTCTCGACTGCGATACCAATGACTTGTTGTACCCGAAGGTTGACTTAACAGACTTGGATTTGCCATCAAAGAAGATATTGTCTGCCGATTGGTCGCACATTAAAGACAATTCAATTATCTATTACTCCATTCATTCGGTTATTATTAGTTGGGATTTAATGACACAGTCTGTTGACCGGCTTATGATTGGTGACAATTATCGTAATAAGATTGCCATCTCTTGTATCATTTCCAGCACTTGCGGTACCGAAAAGTTGGCCGTCGGGTGAGTAATATTATTGCTATTTATTAGTGTATAAGATATGTGTAACTTATGATAATTGACTGATGATTGCAGATATATGAATGGCGACATATCTATCGTTTATGTTAACACTAAGACTGCTTTGGTTGTCGATCAGAGCCTTAGCGGACATAACGATGATATTTGCGGTCTTTGTTTTGGTTGGTCTAAAGGCCAGTATGAAGAGGGCGTCTTAGGGTCGGTATCTCGCGATGGTTTTGTCAAAGTATGGGACGTTTTTCGTAAGCATAATATCGCGGACATAAAGTTAGACGCGAATAAAGCCAAAAACAAGAATTGGTTTTCTTTGGCTGCCATTCCCAACACCGGTAACAATAAGTTTGAATTCATCATTGGCTCAGGCAATGGAGAATTGTCTTGTATTGAAATACCAAACAAACCGCCCGACAGTAAGATACGGGTCCACAAACCCATCACTTTTTACAAAAACAAATCCATGAGTCACTCGTCAGTCTTATTCAGTATTGCTGTTGACGTGAGAACAATGTTAGCCATCACTACCTCACTCGACCACCAAATTATTGTTTGGGATCTAAGAGAACGCAAATCTGTTTCTTGTTTGAATACATTTAGTTATGGAGTGCACTCCATATCCTGTTCGCCAATAGATCCGATGAGAGTGGTCATCGGTATTGGCGAAGGATATCATTTAACAAGATTTGATGAACACTTGAATGTTGTCCAACAAAAGAAGTATTCGCTTCAATACAAATCAAAGGACGTCAAGACTTTAGCCATTGTTTGGCATCCGGAATACGAGAACCGTTTGGCTTACGGTACGTCTAACGGCGAAGTTGTAGTACAAGACTTAGTTACGACCCAACGAATGCCTAGATATGCATCTAAAAAGCCTCTGAAAGATACCACAAAAATTTATTGTTTGGTTTGGGGTCCGTCTTTGGAGGACAACGACGAGTCCACTTTGTATTGTGTTCATCAAAGCGGCAAATTATACTTGCATTACATCTCCACTAACAATATCATTGAATTCACTCATTATATTAGCGATCCGTTAAAGAGAACTGAATTAATGTGGAAATCAAATTACAATCACTTGAGTGTTGGCAATGATAACGGATCGGTAGATATATTTGAATATAAAGACAAGAAATTAGAGTTAAAATTACGAATCTATGCCTTCAAGAGAGCCATACTTTGCGTTCAATGGAATTCAGCCAAAGACGAAGAGACATCTAACTGGTTGGCCATCAGTTCCTATGATAGTGTTATTTATTGCTATTCACTACACAATTATTTTAATTGTATTGATATTGAAAATGAAAACACAGCTAATATTCCCAATGTTTCTAAACCTAATTATATACTGAAAGGACATTCGGATAGAATATCATCAATGAGTTGGTGTCCATTTGATTCAAACAAATTGGTGTCCGTATCCTATGATAAGAGTGCAATCGTATGGGATGTGCTGAAAGAGAGTCGACTATTGAAGTTTAGTGGTCACAGAGGAATACTCTATTCAGTTGTTTGGAGTACCTTCGATAGCGATCTTATCTTTAGTGGTGGTGAAGACAATTACTTTCACGCGTGGCGTCCATCTAAGCAATTGAATGAAGCAGACAATGGTCTAAATGGACATTTGTCACCCAAAGAGAACAGCTATTGGCCTCATCTCGATGAACTTACAAGTGATGAAAAGTGTGTGGAGAATGTACTGAAAGAGTGTGTGGATAGAGTGGTCTACGAGTATTCACTTAATGCACACAAAGGACAGAAACAAAAGAAGAAGAAGACAAACAAAGAGCTAAAGAAGACATCTTTGTTTCCATTGAATAATTGTATTGAAAATAATTCGACAAAAAGCCAGAAATTAGAAGACATTGAAGCAGTGTTTGAGAGAACTAATGGGATGATAGTGTCTGATAATGGACGCCAACGGACTCTATTGTACGGTAATAGCGATGACATCAAAGAGTGGGCCAGAAATGAAATTTTAAATCATGTAAAACAGGGAAATCACGAACAAAAAGACATTTTAAATCTTTTGTTTGACATTAAAACTACAATTGAAGATTCAATAGAGAGGAAACAAACAAATCCCTATTTGGTATCGCTAGCGATGTGCGGCTCTAGAAAGCTATGGAAAGAGTCGTGTAAACTATTGTCCGGACACTTAATCGATTCAGAGTTTGAGATGCAATCATATAAAATGTATTCAATAGAGATGTCAGCCATTCTTCTACTCTCACAGAATTATACTAAAGAAGCAATTGATTTGTTGCTATCAAATGAGTTATATAGAGAAGCATTGATTGTATCCAAAGTGAGGGACGAGAGTGAGTTAGTTTTCCAACACATTATGACTCAATGGGCTACTAATCGACACAATGCTGGAGATTTTGAAGGGGCGGCCAAATGTCTGACTGCTGTCAGAAAGTATTCACAGGCGGCAGACATTCTCAACGCTAAAAATGACCAACAGTTTAATTATACAATTTGTATGTTGAGGTCTGCTAATGTTTCGTAATTAATCAGTATATTAAATATATAAATTGCATAAAATTTGTTAAATTAAATAATACAAGATTTAATGTTTTATGATTAAAATGTTGATTTATAATTTATTGATTATGTAAACAAATTAAAATTTAATAAAATGATTTTCATTATCAATGGTAATATTTATGAACTAAATAATAAATTGTTATTTTTAAACACTATATAATTCACAGAAGTCTCTGTCATTCACCCAAAAATGAGTCCTAATTTAAAAACACAATAAAAAATATTAAGATTTTTGTTTTTTATTAAATCAAACACTTGAACACAAAAATATATATGAAAACTATTGTATGTTTTAAAGAATATGATTGTTTGCCTAATAAACAAACATAAACTTCACACAAGTTTGTGAAAATCCTGTTATAGTGAATGAACGGTAAACTCTATTTTTGAGTTTAGCCTTATATTAAGCTGACATTCAATTTGTCAGATCAGTTGCAATAATATTGTCGATATGTATTGTCCATCAGTATTAGTATGTGTTTTACTAGTAATTGTTATCGAGAGCACTGGAGCTCAACTATTTCGACCAGGACTAGAGCCCCAAAGCAGTAAGTTATATCAATTTGTATCAAATAAATTCACAAATTAAAAGTTTGAAAGAAAGCTTTAAAAAATGTGTTATATTTTCAAATTAATTAGTTATTAATTCATTCTTAACGCCCGTACTCTATAACGTAAGAAGTGAATGCGTGGCCACCGCTGATAACAGAATCGGCTTATGTATGCCGAAAGCCGCTTGCATTAGGTATGACTTGTTTCAAAACTGATTCATTTATTATATATATTTTAAAAGTTTATTATATTAATAAAATAGAAATTTAAATGTTCTGGTTACAAAACCTTAAATACTATTTTGTATCTACATTTATTTATTTAAAAATGGTAATTTTGCAATTATATTAAATTTAGTTCGGGTGGATATGTAGCCAATACTTGTAATTTTGTGATGTCATGTTGTGTTTGTAAGTTAATTGTTATATAACTAAAGATTAATAGAGTGAAGAGTTTGATTAAGCATTTAATGTTGTTTCGGTGAACTTGTAGATCAGGGAACGTGCCGTTCAGTCATAACGGCTAACGAGACATACTTCGTGTCCCCGTCATACCCGGCGCTGACCAATGAGCGTCTGGATCCTCCCTATTGTATATTTACATTACAGCGAAATCCATTGATTATTAAATGGCCCGTATGTCAGGTTAGACTTGATTTTGATGAGTTTAGTTTAGCGCCACCCATTCGGGGCACATGCAATAACGGAACCACCGACTCATTCATCGTGTCGGGCGCTACTAATTTCAATCAATCAGGACTTCCCAGCGAAGGACTTTGCGGCGAACTGACCGGTCAACACCGTATGTTATTCTTTAATAATTATTGTATTTTTTGCTTTAAAAAAGTAAGAATTGCTTTAATTATTATTATTCAGTTTATTTGGACGTCGATCCCAAGAACACGGAAGACCCGCTCTTATTGATTGTCAATACGGCTAATGAACAACAATTTAACCGGAAGTGGAGTATTCGCGTACAACAGATACCATGTCAGTCACCTTTTAGAGGTATTTATACAGAGTATTGGGTAAACAATAATCTTTTATTGTAAGCAAATATTGATTGTGTGGTCATTTCCAACAAAACAATAGCCCCTCCCGGAAGCCTTCAATACTATACCAAACCAACCGGAATAGTTGAAAGTTTTAATTTCCGGGGCATAACTAAAGCCACTCCCATTTTATTACCGGGACAAGTGTTTGCACCGTTAGCTTATCCTGGTGCTTTCCAGCAAACAATTGGCATACCGTCGCCAAACTATTACAATAATATGAATTACGGCATAAGTATAGCCAAAAATCCTAAAATGTGTGGAATCAGATGGTCGGCTGTCAATATGGACTTTGGAGGCAAAAGTTCTGGCATTTCAGGCACTGAAGGCCAGTGCGTTACACCCAATCTTATTGAAGACCCGGGAGATTATATAACAATTCCGTTGAGTTCATTGAATGGCAAAACTTCGCTCCTTAATAGATATTGTGGCCAACGATTGAGTCCCCAATTGCAACAAGGTTCAGTTATTAATGAAGATGTTGTTTGTAAGTTTCATTTATATTTACAACTTAAACTGAAGCTTCAAATAATGACTTTTTTGTTTGAATGATAGCCTATATGAAGCCGTTCCAGTTGTTTGTCCACTCGGACTCCCAACCCATTAATATCGATACCCCAACCATTTTGAATGAACAAAAAGGATTCAAAATACATTACGAACAGATTCCTTGTTAGTCAATCAAATTGAACATGATCATTTTGATTATAATTACATTATAAAGTTTATAGTAACTATGTATAACTTTCAATATATTTATTTAAAACTGTTTTATATAATAATTTTCAAAATGTAATAAATTATAAGTTAATAAATTACCAATTGATTTATTAGTAACAAGAACTAATTAATTAAACATTAGTTAATTATATTAATAAACACTATGATATAGTGACTATATCATATCTTAACTTGGTAGTGGAATTTTACCAAGTTGGAATTTTTAAAGATTAATTCAGGTAACATGAATCGTGTTATATAATATTTCAATAAATTAATTGCACTTGAAATCAATAAAATATTATTTGATTACTTATATAATATAAGTTATATTTATATAAAACAATTGTTTTGAGTGATTTTTAAATAAACTTTATTTATTTTTTGTAAATTAATTAAAATGCTTAATATTTAATCAATAAATCGATTGAATAGATGCAAACAATTGAATTCAAATCTCTATAACAACGAGTCTTAAGTCAAAACATTGCTATTATTTAGGATAAAACATCAAATAATTACTTAATTACAACCTATTTTATACAATAATTACATATTTATTAAATAAATATAATTATCGGTAGTGATGTCGAGGGAAGCATTTGCTGTCCTATACTTCAACCTTTCGGGTGAAATGATTTATATCGTTGAACAGAGACTTACGGCTCAGAGTATAGACGTTTCGAAAGCAGATAAAGGTTTGTAATAAAATGTATACAGAATTGGCATAAATTCATTAATTACTTTTATAATCATTTATATGACACAGTTATTAACGATATATTTAACTCCATGTTTAATTCGGGTCTAATTAACGATGTATTCAAAAAACAACAACTTTTAAACTTGTCTTTTATGAGACAAATGTTTGAAAAGTTAGCCCACTCTTCAATCATGAAACTTAATGAACAATCTATGAATAAGGTTTGGCTTTATATTTGATTTATTGCTTTAAATTAATAAATTATAAAAATTAGTTGTTTGACTTGATGGTGATGGTGACAAAGTACCAAATAGTATTTTGCAACACTCCGGTAGATCTAATTCATATAACACTAAACCATATGGACTCGATGTGCCGAATGGCCAAACACGACAATACTGTCAAACTGATTGAGGCATCAAAAGATAAATTCATGAATTACTATCTGGATATGAATTGGGCTAAACTTCAACACATCCGCTATACGATCCTCACGTTTTTACAGGACATTCAAACAAGAGTTTCTATATTTCTTAGGGATGGCACCCAAGAAAATGATGGAAAATTTGTGATTAAACCCGATAGTGTGGTGTCTTGCGATTGTCAGTTACCGGGAGTTATTAAATATTTCAATAAAGACAACGAAGTGACACAAGTGGACAGTTTTGATCCAATGGGACAATACGTGGTCTCTACAGATAAGACATCGTTGGGCTTCAATATGTAATTGAATTTTGAGTAAAATTTATAATAACTTTACAATTGATTTGTAATTTAATTAATTAGATATACTAAAGAATATTTACAAAACAATTCAACCGACAATCAAAGCAAAAGTATGGATCAAACCAGTGATGAGACATCGGAATTGCATCAAACCAGTGAATCAGCAAAACATGAGTTAAATTTATTGGCAAAACTGATCGGACGGGAGACACACGACAAGACAGAAGCTCTGGAAACAGATGTTTGGCTCAATTTAGGACACGAAGAGTCCGATCACGACAAACCATCTGATACTAAGAAATCTCATTTGAATGAACGGCTCATAAGTGAAGGCATTCACAAGAATACAAACTTAGAAAATATTATCAATGATTTGAATATTGATATCAACGAAGACAACGACTCTACCAATGATTTCCTGTCTCTTATGGACTCCTAATTATTCATACAATTAATTTGTTTTTGTTGTCTAATTATATCAAATGTCTAATAAAACTAATTTTCAAACTTAACTTAACATTCAATTGAATTAAACTTAAACTTTAAGTTTTATAAAACTTTTATAATAAACTCATTTCTAGTCTAACTATATATTTGCAACTAAACTAACCAATTGGTCAGTCATTGACATTCAAGATGTCCATCAAATTACTACAAATTGGTTGACATAACCAACAGTTTTATATTAGATTTGATATAAATTTAATGAAACAATTAGTTTCAAACAAATGACAAAACTTTTTGCAGAATTGAAGAATAAGTGGAAGAATTGTGTGAATGATTTGATTGCCATCTGTTATGAAGTGATGACACATTTGGTTACACTTTATAAATGACATTTCGTTTGACAATTGAAGACATACGACAACAACAGACCAATTAATGGACAAATTGCGTCGGGCTTTGAGTGGAGACGAGTCCATCGGCAGTCCCGGTGATGACGAAGAACAGGGATTTGCCGCTCAGGTATGCCATCCATTATCGGTGTCACCAATTGTTGACTACAATTGTGGCCATTAAATGATCACCTGTTGATTGTTAACTAATGGATCAATTTGTGGTGTGATTGCAGATATCGTCGGCCACATCGCTCAGTTGGTCCACTCGTATCCAAGGGTTTGCCGTATGTTTTGTATTGGGATTTGTCTTCTCTATACTGGGATCGGCTTTAATAGCGTTACCCAAAGGCTTACTATTGTTTGCCATGTTTTACACAATCGGAAACTTGACATCAATGGCCAGGTATGTGATTGTTGTGATTGACTGACCTGACCAGACATATACTCATTGGTGGCCCGTTTTGCAGCACAATGTTCTTAATGGGGCCCTTCCGGCAGATCAAGAAGATGTTTAATGAGACCCGAGTGTTGGCCACTTTGGGTGTATTTCTATTTATGATTTTAACGCTTATGTCTGCTCTTTGGTGGAAGAAAGCTCTTTTAGCCGTCATTTTCTGTATTCTTCAGTTCCTGGCCTTTACGTGGTATGTATTGTTGTCTTTTTCATATAAATCATCCATTTCTTTAATTATTAACCATTATTTATCTGCCATTAAAGGTATTCCCTGTCATACATACCATATGCCAGAGATATGGTCCGCAAAACCATTACATCTTGTGTTTGAATCTCTAATAATAACCGTTAAAATGAAAAGATCTGATAAACAGAGCAATGATTTTGAGAATAATTAAAACTTTTTATTAAAAAGTAATATACTTTTTGTGCCTTACTTTCCATACAAATATATAGGTTATTAAAAGGATTAAAATCTTTTTATCGCATAAAAATATTGATTTGCTTTTTTTTTGTTAACAAATTCAGTTTACGATTTTAAAAAAATTACAAATATTAGCATTTTTTATAATTTTTCAATAATGACTTATATTTTATTATAATATATTACACTATATTTGTTTTGAATCTCTAAAAAATCAGTCAAATTGATGTAATTTGAAAAACCTTTTTTTAATCGCTATATGAATGTAACTGTACTTAATAATGACCACTTTTCTATGTATTTTAATATTTATTTATTTAAAACAAAATGTTATTACAAAAAAATTTATAATTAATAATTATATATTAATGCAAATGATTGGTAATAAAAATGATAATTAAATAATATTGTTAGGTTGTGTTAAGTAACAACTTATAGTGATTATTGAAATATAAAATAGCAATTTAAAAGTCATAATTAAATGAATACATAGGTTTAAAAATTAAAACAAATGCATTCACCATTTGAATTGCATTTGCCATCAATTGCGCCCATTTGTCGACATCTGTGAGTGCATACAACTAATTGCAATGTTTGCCGAACCGATGTCTTCGGCATTTTGTTAACCAAAAAACACAAGTTTTGAAAGAAACCTAATAATTAATGACACTTAGACTCGTTAGACGCTTATTATTGTTATACATAACTTATTAATTTACTATTATTTGCTATACATGTAAATGTAAATTTATAGAAAGTTATTATTTGAATTGAAAATTATAACCTATTGGGTTGACCGGTGACATAGGGGGTTGCATCGGATTGACGGGTTGCTGTCCAGGCACTGGCATCGGGTTGACATGTGATGGTCCAACCGGTGCCAACACTTGACCATTTAAACTAATTATGTTTAAACCCAATATTGTTACCAAAATCAATACTATAGCAGATGTATTCATTTTCAATAACTTGTTAATTCACTTTAAAAGTTAAAGTGTTAAACAAATAATCACTTGATTTAATTGTAGATTATATATTAAATCTGTATTTATATACCTTTATTTGACTTACTTTTTTTGTGTTTGTTTAACATTAATTTATAATTTATAACTATTAACTTTTTTTTATGAGAAAGTTATTATTTTAGTTAATTAAGTTACATTTGAATTAATGAATCTTGGTGTTTGTGTAACATTTCGTGCCTTATTTAACATTATATTATACAAATATCCTGAATTGAAAAATTGAGCCAAAGAAATAAATGAATGAAATATTTAGCGAAATACCGTATGTCTAATAAGTCACTGAAATAATAGTTTAAAATATAGTGTTATAGTCACAACGAAAATTGATCAACTATAGATAGATTTTAATCTATTTGATTTTAAACTATATTTCTTATATTGAAACATTGTTTTTTCTTTGTTATATTGAGTAAATAATTACACATAATACAGATATAAGAAATAAAAATCAAGAAAAAGTAATGATTCAATGTAAAAACTACCATTTTACATTAAATAGATTGAAGTTTATCTTTATTCATACCATTTTTTGGAGTGACTATAACACTACATTTTCAACTATTAATTCAGTGACTTATTAGACATACGGTATTAGTGAAAGATATTAATTACATTAAATATTAAATTTTTTAAAAATATTTGTACAATAATTGTAATTATTACATCTTTCTTGTTTTTTATTATTAAGAATCTTATATTTTAAAAATCACTTTAAAATCATCTATCTATCTATAGTCTTTTTTTGTGTGTTTAAATCACAATATTATTTATTTTGATTAAAGCTATAAGAAAAGTAACAGAATTTTATAGAAATTAATTTGTCATTCATGTTATTCACACTATATTAAAGTTAACACATGAATTGTGTGAAATATTATATATTTTTTACGCTAAACATTGATCTAGCTCAAATCCTTTTTCATTTGAGGGGCACTTATCCCCCAATTTTTTCAGTATCAATTCTTTTTTAATGTGTATATTTAAAAATTTGGAGCATATTTTAATTTGCTTCTGTATCTCAAAAACTATAACAGATATATAAAATCTGATTACACCAAAATGCCCAGGATAACAATTTTAGAATTTTGTCACTTTATTTTGTACATTAAATTAGAAACGTAGCATGTTAATCTTTTACAATGGATAAGATACCAATAAAATTTACCCACCTACATCCTTTTGAAATAGTTTTCATATTGAATTATCCATTCAAAAGTTATTGGATGTTTTGTTCGATAAACTCTTTTGGGAGATGTGTGTATATCTAAACGACTAAACAATCTAATGTAATGTAATGTAATGTTTATATTCTCTAAATAAATATTTAGATGATTAATATAATTAATGAATCATTTAATTAGAACTCATTGTAATATTTTAAAATAACAACAATTAACACAATTATAGTAAACGTTATATAAATGTATGTAAATTTAATGATTTGCCTATTTTTCATTTAGACCTAGTATATTTTCAATGCATTAGCAGCAGTTTAAAATAACAAATAATAATGATTAAATTAATAAATAATTCAAAAACTTTCTTTTAATTAAAAATTAAATATTTATTAAAACAATAAAATTTGTTAATCAATATATTTTATGTCAAATCAAACTTTGGTCCCAAAAAAATAAACATAAATATGTCAACAATTAATAGATTCTACAAAAACTAATGAATAGCAATGACTGGTATTTTAAGGATTTGTTACACGACTAGTAAATATATATATAATTTATATAAATATTAATTATAATTATCGTTATTTGGTATTAAAATAAATAAAACATCACAACAATAGTGTTATTAAACTTTAAATGTAACAAATATTATGTCTGTTTGCGTCTATGAATGGGTGACTTTGTAGGAGATTTCGCACACGACTTGTCCACTCCTAAAAACTTATACAGATATGGCGGCCAATTGTTGGCCTTCTTTTCCGATTCGGGAATTCGAGTCGATTTTGAGTGAAGCCTTTGAAATATTTGCTCGAAATGGTTGTCTGGAAACAGCTGTTGAAGAATGCCTTCAAATAATACTAAAACGAGCCGTCGGTTGAGATTTTCGTGTTGAAACATCTCGAAGACACACATCAGACCCTTACGACTAGTCTCGCTGCCTATTATTCGCTTTAAATCATCTAAAAAAGTTGAATTCAAATTACATTTTAAAATCAAAACTTTGAATGCTATCATATTTTTACCTGAAAGACTAGTCAATAATAGCATTTTTGCGGCAACTCTTGTACGCATTTTTGTGCTCTGACTACGAGCGGGGAGGGGTTGAGCCAATTGACCGCTCGGCCAAAATGAGTTTCTAAAATTTGAATTAATTACAGAATGAGTTTAATATAAATTCAAATATTTCCAGAGTTTTATATAATTACTTAAAAGCTTTAATATAGTCGGCGACCGATGGAGCACTTGTCAAGTCTTGGACGTAATCAATGATTTTTTTGTTGATAGCGTCACCGTATGTCATGTGAATTATTTGTCTTAAAAACGTAACAATTCTTCGCCGAAGCCATAGATCTTTATGCTTCAAATCAAACACTTCGTCCATTAATAACAACACAATTCTTAGGGGAATATTATCTTCGCTTTCAATGTCTAAATTTGCCAACACTTTGGAGCTCTCGAGTGAAGGCATTGAATGTAACTTTGAGTTCGTATTTTGGGAATCGTTGGGAAAATTAAGTTTAAAATTACTTTTAGATGCGTTAAGATGTTGTGAAGAGTTGTTGGATGTGTTTGAACCCAAACGACTTAATCTTTGCAAACCGTCTAATAAATTACCCGAACTATTCTTAACAACATTTCCGATATTACTAACCGATGACTTCAATGGATTGAAAATAGAGTTTTGGACTGTTTTGGAGAACTGAAACTTTTCTTTCTCATAATTTCCAGGTCTGAAAAAGTTAAACACTTGTTCTTTAAGATCTGGTCTGGTGTTTGATTTCTTAAGTAATTGGTTTAAGTAAGTGTTCAATAGATGTCTTCGTTGTTCAACAAACTCTTTATTCATATTATTAAAAGTTCTTTTTCCCGGAAGTGTTAGACTTTTAAGATTCGGGTATTTGTCAGTAATGTGCTGATGAAATGAATGGAAGTCTGAATAACGTCTCAAAATAACCCATTTTTCTTCGGGAGTAACTGAAGAATTGTTATTCTTTTTGGTGACATTAATGACATACGCGGCGTAGGCGTTGCCAAACTCACGGACGACACCTGTTTTGATGATATCAGCACTCATTTCAAACTCTTCGTTCGTACATAAAGTTGTATTAGAAGTGCTATAACCAGAAGTCACTGAATTGGAAGTACCGGAACCCTCACTAGTGATGGATATATTATCCGACGCGAGAATAATATCCTCTAATGAATTAAGACTATCGCAGTCATCAAATGTTATGGAATTGCTATCGTTGTCATCACATTTGGCTAATGGTTCGCAATCTTCTTCTTGTTTGCCATTAAGATCTTTGAGTAAATCGAGTTCTGCTAACAATTTGATGTAATGTTTACTCTTTTTAAAAGATGCAAAGAACTGTTCGCTATTCATCATAATGTCATAAATGTGACGGTGAGCCGAATCAAACCAATTCTCCGACAGTTTTTCGGTCATAATTCTTGAGTGAATATTCTTACAAATTGTTTCATCAATTTTAAGTTTATGCGATGCCTTTTCGGATAGATATGTATCGTATATATTAATGGCCGCCTCTTTAAGACTATCCAAATCGACTGCATTTTTAGTATTTGATTTTCCCAGTTTAATAAGCTCTGCCTCTGAGATCTGTTGTTCGGCCGACACTTTAAAGCCTTCGACATTCAAATAGAAGTAGACGTATCCCTGAGCGCCGATACTCGACATAAACTCAATAAAATATGATAAACCGATGTTATTCTTCAGTACCACATCAAATGGCAGTGAAAACAGTTTAGTATTATTCCAATCAATTTGCTAACAAATCAAACAAAATACACATTAAGTTATATTTCAATACTATTGTAATGTTTAATAGCTTTATTTACTGTTGGCATTCCTGTCGAGTCCGAGTCAAAACTGCCTTCATTTACAGACTTTAGACGACTTTCGACTAAATCTTTGACAAATAATAGACTACTCAACTGTTGCTTTATTTCAAAATCATCGTCACCACCCGAGTCCTAAATTATATAAACAATACAACCAATTTATAGTCTAAACTGTAAGACATTATTCAACATTTTTTAAACACACATACTTTGGAGCGAAGGAAAGCAATTTCGTGATTAACCATTTGTCTGACAGCTTCTAACTCTTCACTTTTGTCACATAAACGCAATACAGTTATGAATGTATCACTGGTTACCAGATTTGATTTATAGAGCCAAACAATGGTTTGGTTTATAAAGTCCGGATCGGAAAGCATTTCAAGTAATGGGTATAAACAGGATTTAACAACGAGTCCCTAAAATTAGATGTCAATTAGTTTGTTGTAAATTCATTATAAATTAAGCAGTGAAGTACCCTCATTAGGCCATAGGTATTATATAATCAATGGTACTAAATAGTTAAGACATTAAATATTAATAATTTACCATGTTTAAAATCGGCAAATGGGCACTGGCCGGTATTTAAAACCCGATAATTGTGGTCTATAAGCGCATTGAAGTGTGAAGCTACATGTTAAAACATATGCATACATTGCGAAGCAGTGTGCAGTGTACATGTACAGTATAGCACTATGTAGTGCCCATTGCTTATAACATGCAATGCGCTTATGATGACCACAATTATCGGGTTTTAAATATCGGCCAGTGCCCATTTGCCGATTTTAAACATGGTAAATTATTTATATTTAATGTCTTAACCATTTAGTATCATTGATTATATAATACCTATGGCCTAATGAGGGTACTTCACTGCTAAGTTTTAATTTAAAACTCACTCTAAATAATGTACGAAAAGTTCTACTTTTGAAACAATCAATTGGAAGTAATAAATATTGAAGAATATCACAGATTTGAGATAAATAGTCAGTACAGCTATCATTGTCTTCGCTGACCAAATCACGGCAAATGTTTCTTTCCATTGATACCTCAAAGTCGAAGAATATTGACAATAGATTTGCGTTCGGATCTGAAGTCAGAGTCATATTTTGGTTAATTGAATGTTGAAATGCATTGACATTTATTTGAAAGTCAATGCATTGTCAACTAACATACCATTAACTTTAAGTTCTTTGAGTTTGTTTTGCGCCAAACGATAAAGTCTTAAATGAGAGGCAAAATCGTCAACTAATTTGGTTGTTATATATGACACGATATCCATTAAATGAAATCTTGTAATTAAAATCTCAATTAAAAACCAAGAAATGATTAAAATTAATGAATTAATGAGTTAAACCTTTGTGTAACCGATTTAATGGCCAATTGAGCGACGGAATAGAGATGAAGAGTAAACTCTTGATTGGGTGATACGAATGCATACCAAGAGTTTATATAATCACGAAATGCTAGTCTCAAGACATCGTTCAACTGGTCATCAATTAACGGATCACCAGTAAAGACGTCGGCCTTCGGTAGCGTATGAACGACGGGATTGTCATTGAGATTATCTAAAAACTCTTTCCATTCCTTGTTTGGATCAATCATATGAATGGCATCACTCGATCTGAAGATTTTATAATCGCTTTCTACTGACGGGTGATTGACATACAGAGCTGTCAAACATCTGTAATACAAACAAAACAATAGCTTTTTGTAATTAAATAGTCGGACCAATCATATGATATGCAAAACAAAACAATATAATTAAATATAAACCCAATTATTGCGAACAGAATCGATGAGAAGATTATGAGAAGTAATTGAAATGAAAAAGTGGTTATAAATAAGACAATTGTCAATACAATCCATAAGTAATCTGAGGCTCTCATCGTGTCATATGATTGACACAAACACTTCAATCAATTTAAATGATCAATGATTTGAACAAAATTAAGGTTTTTATGAAATCATAATTGAAAACAATTGAAACAACAGTTGACTGAAGTATTTGGCACTTTTGTGTTCAATTCAATCATTAATTATAATAATTGTTTCAAAATATAAGTCATACTCTGATATACAGTCGACGATTCAGGTGTTTATTGAATGGCATTATAATTATAACTAATAACCACTACATTTGTAATTCAATAGCTATTAATATAAAGCATTTAATAATATATTTCATGTCATATAACAGTTATGTTATGGCTTTTAATTTCATTTCTACAAACGCTTTGAATCAAAGCCTTTTAATTAACGCATTCATTCAATTCACTAAATATACAGCAATAGGCTATGCATTGCATAAATGCACTCTCAATACGGCAATACAGTGTAACACTCCCTCTGCCAGAGTCTGCCTATTCATGTGATATTGCCTTCAATGTAAAGAGATCTACTCCTACGTTATCATACATTCACCCTTTGCTGTCAATATTCATTCATTCAGTTCATTGAATCAAATTCATTCACAAATACTTTTCAATTTTTTATAATTTGCCATCCGATTAACTGTGACAATGATTTTTAATCAATTAAAAATTTCAGTTTAAAATTAATAGACTATTAAATTTTATTAACTATTCTAAAGTTTAGTTACAAAACAAACCGGTCATACATTTGTTAGTTTTGAATTAATTAAAAAATATTTTCATTATATTTTTAATTACTTTTATTAAATAAAAATCAATATATTTTAATCAATTTAATGTACAATAAAATAATAATAAAATTTAATTGTATTACAACTACAATATGGCTTAATTCCTCGATTTTTGCCTTTTATATCTATTTTTATTTTCAATGTGTTTGGACTCTTGCTCTTCTTGTTCGAGTCTGATCTCAGCGTCTTTGATGGCAACCGACACCTGTTTCATTATATTCAACACACTCTTCTCGTCGATGGGTTGGCTTTGCATTTTAATTTCAATAAACTTCTCAATACTTTTAAACAATTCAATGTCATATTGAGTGACAAATGTGATTGATTTTCCCAAATATTTGGGCGATAAAACTGTTTGACTCTTTTTTGGTCTCAAATGATTAGCCGAATCTCTTTTGAATCGTTTACTAGTGTTTGCATTCGGTTTGCCATCACTTTCTTCTTCTTCTTCATCACCAAAAGGATTGACACATTTATCAGTTATTTGTAAATCTTTTGGCAAACATTTAAAGTCTGGTTTACGACACGTTCTGCCGACTCGATGCACATAAATGGTGGCCGATTTGGGACAGTTATAGTTTATTATGAGATCCACTTGCGGTAAATCAAGTCCACGATTTGCCAAATCGGTTGTCACTAATATTTTCGATTTAAGTGACCGGAACTTCTCCAGAGCTGCGAACCTAAGGTTTTGTTTCATATCTGCGTTAAGTATAACTGGATGTAGACTAAAGTCCGGGCCGTCAAAGCCTAATGAGATGAGCACTTTGTGGATCAGTTTCGCCTCTTTTTTTGTCGCACAGAATATAATCATTTGTCGAAACGATAGGTCGAGAATGCATTCAATCAAATACATAAATTTAACAGATTCTGGACATAACGTGTATCTCTGGTCCAGATCTTCATTAGTGGCCAATTCTCGCTTCATATCATCAATGGTTGGCAACAGATTCACCACAACTGGCTGTTCGCCCGAAGCTTTCTTTGCAATCAATTTTTGTAACTCTTCTAAAGCGGTGGTCAAAGTTGCGCTAAAGAGTAGAGTTTGTCTTCGATGGTTAGTATTGGCCGACATATCGTCCAAATAAGTCAGAATGTCTTTGATTTGTTGGGCAAATCCAGAACTAATCAGTTGATCGGCTTCGTCGAGAACCAGACAATCAAACTTAACGGACGCTTTTTGGCCGCAAACGTCTACAAAGTTTCGGTTATAAAAGTGATCAACAAGACGGCCGGGTGTGGCCACCACTATATTAGGTTTACCAAACCATAAGCCCTGCGCCTCTTCGTGATCCTCACCGCCGATCACCAGCAGACTCTTGACAGAGTGAGTGGTGGCCGTAAGGGCTATAATCATTTGGTTGATCTGATGAGCCAACTCACGAGTGGGCGATAAGATGAGGGCAAAGTAGGGCCGCGGGTCGCGCACCAACTTCTCGATGATAGGCAACACAAAGGCCAGTGTTTTGCCACTTCCCGTACGACTGCATCCAAACACATCCAACCGTTTGGCAGATAATATCAACGGAATGGTTGAGCACTGGATGGTCGACGGGTTATGTATACCCAACCTCTTCAACGACTTCAACAACCAATTGCTTAATCCTAACGACGAAAACGATTCAACACTTGTGTCACTCATTTGTCGGCTTTGATTGTATTTAACGGACAATCAATTGAATAACAATTTGAAACACACGTTGACTGTAGTCTGCAATGCGTTTGTATACTAACTGTCCATACATTACGTGCCACTCATCTGTCGGTTGTGTTGAATGAGTTGATGAAAGTCTAACACGATTTGCAGATAATGTCTCAAAATCGGATCAAATATGCCTCTTGTCTGCAGAAGTATCTGGTATTCAACAGTGAGTGGGGCCCACAAGAGGGCTCAGAACATCTCAAGATTATCTATTATCACCAAAACAATTGTCCGGATATAACCATCGATGAGATAGTGAGTGAGTGCGGACTCGCACAAGCGGTCATCACTTTTGCCAACAATTTCATCGCCGGTCAAGACTTGTGTCAATCACTTCATGGCACTAAAAACAGATTAGTCTTCTACCAAATGGAACCCAATTACTGGTCACTTATGTCTCTATCGGTTCCCTATTCGGTGCTTAAGAGTAACGAAGACACGAATCAAATCATTGAATACCATAACGAAGAGATCAACGACTCATTTATATCATTAATTTTACAAAACATTTACCAACACTTCCGGATCATTAATGGACGCATCGATCAGTTGTGGTTAAGTGTCAATCAAAATAGGGATCAATTCTTAAGCGTCTGTCACTCGTTCTTCGATTCAGTCATTCCATCGCTAAAGTTATCTCCAATTAGTCTTCTGGAGGTCTACTCTGCCATACAATACCTACCGTTAGACTCGATTACGTTTATGTCGACCCAAAGCTTTGTCAATCACGTCAAATGCATTGACACTCAACTGATCCGACACACGATGTTCTTATACAACGACCAATTGGTCAGCAGTTCTTTGGCTCTCAATGACACCAAAATGCTATACAATTACTTAGTAAATGTTGTCATACCTGAAGCCGTGTGCGACGAAATCAGTGGTCAACAGTCGGTTAAGACTCGTTGGATACGCAAAGACATGAAGATATATTTAGAAGAGTGTGACCAACAGTTTTATCAAATGAATTTATACCGATCTATCAATGGATCCACTTTTGTACTACTCTTGACCCGAAACGACGAGCAATTGTTAGCCAAATGCGATGCTTTGATGTGCACTCGTATTGTAGGACTGACCTCTAAATTAGCCGAAATAGCCATTAAAATTAATACCACTAATAGTGTGAGCAGTGATTCATCGGCAGCCAAAGACACGTTTAAATTTATTTATTTTAATGCCAGTAATAATGCATTCAAAGCAAACATATCGACACTTTTGGATCAAAGAAAGATCAGTGAATCAGAGTTTGTTAAATTGGTTGTCGATATCGATTCCGATCTAAACTCTTGTATTCAATATAAAAATGTTTGCGAAATAATAAGTAAAACAACAAACGATTCGTGGCTTATAGTGCATCACTCGGACGATAGGACACTGTTCTCGATGTTGAACCATAAGAATGCAAATCTGATTGAAGCTTCCGATACAGTCAACGCTCTGACTTGCAAACAGTTTCGCAATATATTATTTGTCGACTAATTTGTTTTGTTAACTCATTTGTTTAACTATTATTATATTTTATTTATTTAATTCATTTAAATTAATAAATTATTATTTTATTGATTGCTTTTTAATGCATATAATTTATTTTGCATGAACTAAATTCAATTATAACTAACCCATCACATGAAGTTTATATTATGAATCAAACTAACCCAAAATAATATAAAATTTCAATATTAAAGCTATTTTTAAGACAAATACCGAACGATTAGTGCTTAAAGTTTAAGCCTTAAACTATAGTTTAGTTGTATTGTAATAATAATATATTACTGTATTTGAATATATCATTAGCCAATATATCATTAGCCAAAGTGACGTCCTAATACATACAATGCTAGCACTATAACAAACCCATACATACATTATGTCTATAATATAAATCATGATATAATTATCATTA
>JAQIWK010000009.1:0-41846 GCA_034695265.1 Dissorhina ornata | reverse complement strand
TTGTCTTCAAACAGTTCAGCCAAAGTACAGAAGACATAAACAATCATTTTTAAAAGATTGCAGTAATCGTTGCGTTCGTTGGCGTCGATTGTGGTACGCGAGAGGAATGACTCCAAATCTGTGTATAACTTGTCCACACATTTGGACATCAATTTCCAACACTGTTCCCGATGTTTCACCTCAAGTGACCAAAAGTTTCTATCAAAACAATAAACAATTCACATGTGAGACAATCAAATGAGACGAGTTATGAACCCAACAATCAATCAATGGATCCCTACTTAAGACAACTGTAGAAGACGTCAAAGTTGTTGTCTTCGAGCAAAAATTGTATGCCATTTGACCGGAAATTATCCAAACAATCTGTGGACGAGTCAGAGTGTAAGAGACACTGAATTGATTGGCTAAAGACTTACCGTTAAGTTTATGTGATATTTCGCGACAATTGTACTCCAATTGAACCGAATAAACATCTCTTTGGCCATCGTTTTGACTCAAATCTTCTAATTTGATGGGAATTGTGAAACGCATGACTGAATGTGGATGTAGTGGTCGTGTGTTGTGTTGTAAACCAATCGGTAAATCATACGACAAAACAAAATATTGACAATCAAAACAAATTTACATTCAAAACACACAACACTTTAGACAACGTTTTAGCGCCAATTCAATGCTCAATTCCTTCCTTCAAACAAACCATTCATAGATGTCGTTACGTTTCATACCACTTTCGGTCCTCGACTATACCCTTCTAAACCTATTTTGAGTGTATATAACTCTAACCGTTTTCACTCGACGTAACGCTGTTTGTGTACAAAATATAACAGTTAACATGTAATGTTCAAAAATAACACTTATAAAAGCTTTTGAATGATTGCATAATAAGCTATATATAGTAAGACATGAGTGGACATAAAGTACACACAAATGCCGGTTATAGTGATGAATGACGTAATGTATGGACGAGTGATGCATCCAAATGAAGCGCCAAACCGTGTGATTGAGTGTTGTTTATGTCAGCCATTGTGTGATTGTATGACAACATCTGATTGTTTTGTTTGACTAACGTTTCAATCATTAAACTAATCAACAATTAGTGTCAATACTATTCAACACAACTCGTGTGGACACGCATTAGTCTGGTATCGGATAACCGACTGATCCGTTAATTGTATAGTAAAGATGTCTCAACTGGTTGTGGACAAGAAGGCATTCTTCCGGCGCGTCCGCCATCTGTACCACTCATGGAATGTAAGACATTGCGTGACAATCGGTGACAATATGTGATCCAATTGTCTCAACCATTGTTTTGTGTTGTGTTTTGAGCAGAACAGTGACGATGACTTGGAGAACATCCATAAAGTGGACTCAATTGTGGTGATCGTCGGTCAGGATCCCGATGTCGTCTACAGTAAGTCGACGGCACTTCAGGTATGACTCGCCTTTCAATCTGTCATTGATTTGCATTTAAATAACTTGTGTTTTGTGTTGTATTGGGAAGACGTGGCTGTTTGGCTACGAAATGACAGATATTATGATAGTTCTGTGTCACGAGTCGATCCACGTGTTGGCCTCTAAGAAAAAGGTAGACTTCTTGAAGTCAATTGAGTCGAGCAAAGAAAACGAAGAATCGGTTCCACCCGTCACTCTGTTGGTCAGAGATAAGGTATGTTGTGTTACGATGATTGACTGTTGCAATGTGTTGACCGCCGGTGTGTTTGTCATTCATATAGACAGACAAAGACAGCGCAAACTTTGAGATATTGCGGACAGCGATCGCGAAGAGCCGAAAGGGCCGATTGATTGGTGAGTTTGCAAAAGACAAGTTCAGCGGCGAGTTTGTCGACGAGTGGCGCAAAGTATTCAATTCGCAAAACTACGAGACAGTGGACATCAGCGCCGCCGCCGCTTATATAATGGCCCCCAAAGACGAACAGGAGGTCGCACTCATCACGAAAGCGGCGTCTCTTTCGTCTGACATTTACGCCAAGTATTTGAGAGAAGAAATAACTGAAGTAATAGATTCGGACAAAAAGGTGAAGCACTCGAAACTGGCCGACGGTGTCGAACAGGCCGTCGCTAATAAGAAATATATTAAAGGTGTCGATCCGTCACAAGTGGACCTCTGCTATACGGCTATAGTACAGTCGGGCGGCAAATACAACCTTAAGTTCAGTGCTGTTAGGTATGTGTAGATTATTGAATGTGCTTTTGCACTGTTTCCCTAATACTTGTCTTAAAATAGTGATAAAAATAACTTACACTTCGGCGCCATAACGTGTGCTCTGGGCGTGCGATACAAGCAGTACTGCTCTAATATTGTCCGAACACTTCTCGTTAATCCGACCGAAGAACAGAAAAATTTATATGAATTCTTAGTTGAACTCCAAGAGAGCGTATTGGATAAGCTTAGAGATGGTGTGCGTTTGAGTGATGTCTACCAACACGCCTTAGATAGAGTTACCAAACATGACAAGAGTTTGGTCGACAAACTAACTAAAAATATAGGTTTTGCTATGGGTTTAGAGTTTAGGGAGGGATCGATGCTATTGGCGCCCAAATCTAATTCAATCGCCAAAAACGGAATGGTTTTTAACGTATCTATCGGTTTCTCTGGTCTGATAAATAAGTCTGCGACCAGTGATGAAGGAAAGCAATACGCGCTCTTCATTGGAGATACAGTTCTGGTGAACGAGGGATCGGCCGCTAGTGTACTGACTCCCAGCAAAAAGAAGTTGAAAAATATTGCTATTATTTTGAAAGAAGACAACGAAGAGTCTGAAGAAGAGGAAGAAGAAGATGTTAAGCCAGATATCGTCAAAGAAGAGGATTTTAGCAATCGTAACAGTCGTCGGACAGCAATCATGGAAAACAAATTAAGGGTAGGTTTGAATGTATTGATTGCAAACAATTATAAAGCAATTTAAATGACAGAATGAGTCGACTACTGAAGAGAAGCGTAAACTGCATCAGAAAGAGTTAGCCGGCAGTCTGAATGAGACGGCGCGCGCACGACTGGCCTCTAAATCGGGAAATCATAAGGAAGATATGTCCAGAAGATCAAACGTTTCTTATAAAAACGCTTCACAAATGCCTAAACAATCAGAAGTGGAAAATCTGATGATATATGTGGACAAGAAGTATGAAACTGTTATTTTACCCATTTTTGGAATACCGGTCCCGTTTCACATCTCAACCATTAAGAATATATCGCAATCCATTGAAGGCGACTATACATACCTGAGAGTGAACTTCTTTCATCCGGGAGCCACTCTGGCTAAGAATGACTCGAATATGTTTTCAAACAACTTTGACTCGACATTCCTCAAGGAGTTGACATACCGGAGCACTAATGTGAAAGAACCGGGAGAGATATCGGCCCCTTCTTCTAATCTGAACACTGCGTTCCGACTCATCAAAGAAGTTCAGAAAAAATTCAAAACAAGAGAAGCCGAAGAACGCGAAAAGGAAGGTATTGTCAAACAGGACAGTCTGGTGTTGAGCCAAAACAAAGGCAATCCTAAATTAAAGGATTTGTATATCAGACCAAACATTATAACCAAACGAATTCATGGCACACTTGAAGCTCATGCGAATGGCTTCAGATTTACGTCGATTAGAGGCGATAAGGTTGACATCCTTTACAATAACATTAAACACGCATTTTTCCAGCCGTGCGATAAAGAGATGCTTATTCTGCTTCACTTCACGCTTAAGGTTTGTTTTTAGTTTACAATTAGTGTATCATTAGTTTAATGATTGCATTGATTTCTATTGAATGTATAGAATGCTATAATGTTCGGCAAAAAGAAACAATCAGAAGTGCAGTTCTATACAGAAGTGGGTGAGATTACCACCGATTTGGGTAAACATCAACACATGCACGACAGGGACGACTTGGCCGCCGAACAGGCCGAGCGAGAGCTCAGACAGAAACTTAAAACTGCTTTCAAGACATTTTGCGATAAAGTGGAACAACTGACTAAACAAGAGGTCGAATTTGACACTCCATTCAGAGAATTGGGATTTCCAGGAGTTCCCAATCGCAGTATTGTATTACTACAGCCCACCTCTGGATGTCTGGTTAATCTTACTGATTGGGTTAGTGTTTTGACTTTAAACTTGACATAACTGTTGCTAAATTGTAATGATATTTTAGCCGCCATTTGTGATCACTTTGGAAGAGGTAGAGTTGGTTCACTTCGAACGCGTTCAGTTCCATCTGAAGAATTTCGATATGATATTTGTGTTTAAAGACTACAATAGAAAGATTATAATGGTTAACGCCGTTCCCATGAATATGTTGGATCACGTCAAGGAATGGCTTAAGTATGTCTTATCTTACAGTAATAATGAATTGTTTGATGAACATATACTTTCAATTGTTTGTAAATAAAGCGGCATAATGTAAATAAATGGTCACGTGTCACAGGGTCGGGTTTATGACATATTATCGAAAGACACTTCATCGAATAACATTTAATCGAATGACACTTTATCGACTGATATCTCGTCAAATAATATTTTATCAAATAATACTTTTAGGAAACATTTTTATATAATAATTGTTAAGTTAGGTGGATTCGGTAAGCGGAGCGACAATTCAGATTAATTATAGACATAAAATTTATAGTTTCATTAAAAATTGTATGAAATGTCAATCAATAGTGTCTTTCGATAATATGTCATAAACCCGACCCTGTGACACGTGACCCTTTATTTACTTTTTATGGCTTTATTTACAAACAATGGATATGTTCATCAAATAATTTATTTTGACTGTCAACTCTTCAACCAATTGACTGACTATTTAATTATTTTAATTTGATTTCAGTTCGTGTGATATCCGATACACAGAAGGCGTTCAATCCCTAAATTGGGCCAAAATAATGAAGACTATAACCGACGATCCCGAGGGTTTCTTCGACTCCGGCGGATGGACTTTCTTGGATCCCGATTCTGACGAAGAGGCGGCCAATGATGACGACGACAGTGAGGAAGACGACGCTTACAAACCTTCGGGATCTGAGGATAGCGTTGAAGAAAGCGATTCGGAATTTTCAGAGGAATCGGCTGTCAGTGAAGAAGAATCTGAAGAATCGGGTATTTAATAGAAATCCAAATGATATTGAATTGAATTATGAATTAACTTTTGTTGCAATGTTTAGAATCTTTGGGTTCGAGCGAAGAGAGCGGTAAAGATTGGTCCGAATTGGAAGAAGAGGCAGAGAAGGCCGACAAATCACGCCATGATTTTGTCGACGACTATACCCAACGTAGAGGCGGCGGCAGTCGACCGGGAGGTGGTCTACCGCCTAAGAAGCCGATGAGTTCGTCGAAACACAGTTCGATGAAAAGAGATCGCGAAAGAGAGCGCTCGAGAGATAAACATCACCACAAAAAGATGCGCAAATAAACCAATGGCACTACAGTCTGCACATCACAATCAATTGTCTCATTTGTTTTTTAATAGTTGTTTAAATATCATCGTTTGAAATAATCCTTACATAATATGTTTATCTAAAACAGTCATTCACTTTTCAATAAACTAAAAACCCGTTTTAATAAATCCGATTGTATTTTATTTTTATTCAAAAAGTATTACAAATATTTTTAAAATCATTAAAAAAAGTGATTAGAAAATCAAACCCTTTATGTGTTATAAAATCATTTGATATGAAACGTTATGCTAGTTTACAAGTGTTTAAAAGTTTTACTAATAGACTAATTGCTTTGATTTATAGAGCATTGGTTTTCATTGTTAGCTCTGTTTGAAGTGAAAGTTGTGATCCATTTATGATTTTTGGCTTCAGTTAAAGACATCCTATCGGACGGCTTTCGCTGCAACAACTGTGGGACAAAACGTACAAAAAAGCATTAGTTAAAAGACTGACGCAAACGAGAACAGCGCCCATGACTTACTCGATGAATGAAGTCTCTGGCGAGGGGTGAGACGTGATCGGGAAATGTATACTTCACTTCAACAATACGACTGTAAGTCTGTTTGGTGTCGTCGTTCTCGAAGGGAGGCTTTCCGACCAAGAATTCATAAGTCAATACTCCTAAGCACCACAAGTCGACTGTCGAGTCGTACGGCTTATGTAAAACCATTTCGGGCGGCAAATAGTCCAAAGTGCCGCACATCGTGGCCCGACGGGACGAAGGCGCGTGCACTGACCACCCAAAGTCGGCAATCTTCAGTTCGCCACTATAGCCTAACAGTATGTTTTCAGGTTTAATGTCCCGATGGATCACTTTCCTAGCGTGACAGCACTCCAACGCGTCAACCATTTGCAAGATATACTGCAATCAAAACACAATTATTCATTCATTTAAATTACCCGATAGTGACCAGTCATGACAAACACTTACATTTGCCGACACTTTGTCGTCAAAGTGGTTGGCTTTGCGGAGCATTTTGTAGAGCTCACCCCTCGGAGCAAACTCTAGGATCAGATAGACTCGGGTGTCGTCATAGAAATAGCCGTACAGACGAAGAATGTTGGGATGTCTGAGATGTGCCTGAATCTCAATCTCCCGACGCAACTGATGCTGAACATTGTTTTTGATCAGTTGAGACTTAAACATCACTTTGAGGGCCACTATGTATTTGGACGACTTTTCTCGGGCCAGATATACGTTACCGAACTTGCCTTTGCCGAGTGGCCGACCGATCTCGAAGTCATTTAACTTCCATCGCTTCCCATTGGCAGAGCTATCACCGCATCAACACATCATAAATACAATTCAATGCTTGTCTTCACATAAATCCGTTAATACAATACCTGTTGTCGGGCGCCGTCTGTTTGGCCATTTGATCGCTACTCTCACTCTTTGGATCCATAGTCTGTCACAACAATTGGTTCTTCAAAACAGAGACCAATTAAATGTGATTAATAACAACACAATTAAATCAAAGCTAACATCAATTCAATGGCAAGTCTATTGTGTTTTGTCTAACGTTTTAAATGCAAACCAAACTCAGCGTCCAATCAAATGAATGCAAAGTGCGCTCAAATGCACAACAATTCAACCAATGGTTGAGTCGTTTGAGTTTGAAGTCAATTACGTGACTCTCTTTTGACTCCCCTTTTGAAGCATTGTTTGCAAAATCATTGGTCTATCGATGGCATCATTGATGGACACTAACAATGCATACCATGTGTTGACTCCAAGACATCACCGAAACGACAATTAAATTGATTGTAATTTACATTTCAATAACATTTGGTTTGAGTCGATCACTAAATCGGCCACTAATTGGATCCAATTTTATTGTAAACGACAGACTGAACCACATTTGGACTAAAAATGGTAATAAATTGTTAATACAATTGAATTAATTGTTTGAAACCGGCTTTTAATGAACTGTTTGGATGTGTTTTGTAGACGATCTCGAAGAATAACAAAATGGTTCAGTTTATAAACTATCGGATGCGAGTGAGTCTTCAGGACAGCCGCACATTCATCGGTACATTTAAAGCGTTTGACAAACACATGAACTTAATATTAGCCGATTGTGAAGAGTTTCGCAAAATTAAACAAAAGGGCAGTAAAGGTGTGGATCGCGAAGAGAAACGCATTCTTGGGTTTGTTCTGTTGAGGGGACAGAACATTGTCTCTCTGACCGTTGAGGGACCGCCACCTCCAGAGGTTTGTTGAATACTTTGCTAATTATAATTGATTTCAAATGTCAATTGTTTACAGGAAGGAGTGCCCAGAGTTCCAATTCCCGGTTCAATGCCAGGCCCAGGATTAGGTCGAGCGGCCGGTCGTGGTTTACCCACATCTGTTCCCGTAGCCGGAGCTCCGGCTGGCCTTCAGGGGCCGGTTCGAGGTGTTGGCGGTCCGGCGGCTACTGTAATGGCACCGCAAGGCAGAGGTATGCCACCCACTCCTCCACCTACTCCCCCGAACATTCCAGGCAGAGGTGCGCCACCGCCGGGACTGATGGGACCGCCACCCGGAATGATTCCTGGAATGCCTGGCGCCCCACAGATGCCAATGGGTAGGGGTATGCCTCCCACTGGTCCGCCACCAATGGGTCCACCGCCTGGAATGAGAGCTCCACCGCCTATGATGAGAGGCGCCCCACCGCCAGGCGCTCCTGGATTACCGCCACGACCTCCACATCAATAGTGTTCATTGATTGCGACAAATAATCATTTACTATAAATTGACTAAAAATAATTTCATTTAATTAATGTTTAATTCAGTAATTAATTTAATTAACTTTAAATGACTTGAATTTAAAAACATTTAATCAGTTTTTTATATAACATTTGCTTTGAAAACGATTTCAATAATGTTTTCATATAATTAGATCTACAGTACACGACATATAACAACATAATAATTAAATTATAATTAAAACAAAACAAAAATCATAACTAATTGAGTGCTATATATTAGAGAACCATTGAAAACGGTTTCTCAATGTATTGTCGAAACGCCTGAAGCCATTGGGCGCCGACCGCTCCGTCAACTACTCTATGATCGCAACTAAGCGTTACAGTCATGAAGGAAGCGGCTCTATGTTTGCCATTAATGTCGGGAACTATACGTCTTTCAGTGCCACCGACGGCCAAAATACATGATTGCGGAGGGTTTATAACCGCAGAGAAACTCTTAATGCCATACATTCCCAGATTGGATATCGTAAACGTTCCGCCCATAAATTCATTGGGTTGAAGTTTACCTGTTGTCCAATCAATCAATCACTTAATCTGCTCTTAATGTTAGTTTCTGTTCAATACATACCTTCTCTCGCTTTTCCCGCTAATTGTTTGACGTCTTGTGATATTTCTTTAATACCCTTTTTGTCGGCATTAAACACAATAGGAGTTATAAGTCCGGCTTCAGTACTGACGGCGACGCTTATATCGACCGAAGCGTATTGTCTGATGAATGTGTCCATCCATGAGCTGTTGGCTTCGGGCACTTTAATACAGGCCAGTGATGAGGCCTTTATTATAAAGTCGTTTAGTGATAGTTTGAGTTTCTCTTTACTTAACATCTCATTTAATTCAGTTCTCAATCTTTAATAAATAAAAATTCCCATAAAATTTCAATAGAGAAGTGATTACTGGTTATTACAAGACTAACCTTAAGAGTTCGTCAATTTCTAATTCAATAGTTAAATAATAGTGAGGTATGGTTTGCTTGGACTGCAACAATCGTTTGGCAATTATTTGTCTCATATTTGTTAACACAATATCTGTAAACTCGAGAGATCGCGGTCCGCCACTCACACCTACCGGTGCGCTCATTACATCTGCGCCGCGAATTCTACCACCGGGACCACTGCCCGCGCCTGACAACGCACTCAAATCAATACCTTTCTCGGCGGCCAAACGTCTGGCCAAAGGACTGGCAAATAATCGGCCACCGATTCCAGAAGCAGTAGTCGTTGGTTTAGTGGCTACAGTTGGTTGTGATAGTTTTGGTGAGGCGGGCGCCCCTTTCGGAGCTGAGGGTGCGCTCGGTTTGAATTCAGACTTAGCTTTGGGCGTCGGCTCACTGGTGTCAGCAAAATCTTTAAATGCCTGAACATCCGACTCGTTCTCAACGATAATACACAACAGCTATCAGTTTAAATGAAATGAAGGAAAATTATGAAAACCATGGCTAATGAGACCATTCAAATTGTAAGAACCTTTCCAATGGGAATATCTTTAGCCCCCGCGGGCACCAGAATGCGGGCCAAAAAGCCCTCTTCGGGTGTTTCGAAGCCCATAGTGGCCTTATCGGTCTCAATCTCGGCCAATAGGTCGCCTTCATGTAGAGCATCGCCCTCTTTCTTCTCCCACGAGACGATGGTTCCCAACTCCATAGTGGGCGACAGCGCCGGTAACACAACCCGACTGTGTTTCGGGTAATTGGCTTCAGAAGCGTAACTATTTTGACTCATTTTTATTGGATTTAAGTTTTGCTTATGTAATACATTTGACGGCAATATTTGTGGCCGTTTTCTATTAAATGATAAAAACTTTATTTAATTTTCAAAATTTTAAAATTGATTTAAAAAATTGAATTTACGTTAAAATGTTATCTGTTTTGATGACACAATTGCTAAGACATCGATTGGTCGATGATGTAAGAGTTGGTGACCTTTTGACGATAGCAGTGCACCGACGGCTGCATTGACTTATAAGAGTCGACCGAAACATTGCTTTCAATTTTAAATCAAATTTTTTCAATCAAAACAAATAGAGATTTGACTGTAAATTGAGTTATAATTAGACGGAAATTACAATCAAATCATGCGATTATTGGATGACTTTTACAGTGAAAGCAAAACATGAAAACCGTATATATTTCAGAGCCATTCATACAATCTGTTCATATATTCTGCAAATAATGTAATATTGCGTAAGAGTTATAGTGTTTACGATTGAATTGAAAGAATGCTTTAAAAAATAGCAAACAAACTGCAAAACATGTGCCAAATATTTACACAAAGACTATGCAATGGGAGTGAAGTTGAGAGACGAGTGCACGCATTGAATATAGTGGTGACTGTGAGTGGCCTATACTTAAGGGGAGTGTAATAGTGAGCCAAACGTACGTTATATACGAATGAATGGATTGATTGGAAGTTTGAATTGAATTAGTATTGCATTTGATTTAATGAATGGTTTGATTGGTTTGACAAATGAGTTGTTTGCGAGGATTGCGCTGCCATTCACTGGTTAGACATGTGTTACGGCAACCAAACAAGTGTTGCTTATCAGCCAATCAAGCGCTGGTCGTCGCCAACAACACTCACATTCGGCTGAAGAGTTCGGATAAAACAGATTTGGAGTCAATTGTGATACCAGTTTCGGTCCGTCGCTCGCAAACGGCAGATGATATCAGTGTTGGCGAAGAGTTGTCTGGAAATAAGTTGAAGAAAAATGATTTGATAGGAGTATTGAATAAATTCATTCAAAGACCTGTCATCAGAAGATTGAGTGAAGATAACGGTCTCAACAGTCGACTCATGAATGAAGCGTTCATTAGTTTCCGCAAACATTGCGTTGAGTCGACGGCATTGGCCACAGAACTGCATCTAATTCTTAGTGATATCCTGCAGAATGTGGCTAATGTTGACGATCTGTTCCCTTACTTCTTGAGTCACTCCAAACAAATGTTTCCTCACTTGGAGTGCATCGAAGAACTTAAGAAAATAAGTGATTTAAGACTTCCTCCCAATTGGTATTCAGAGGCCAGAAGTATGACTCGGAAAGTGATCTTTCATTGCGGACCCACTAATAGCGGGAAAACATATCACGCGTTGCAGAGATTCATGACATGTAAGTCTGGCGTCTATTGCGGTCCTCTCAAGCTTTTAGCCGTTGAAGTTCACCACAAGACTAACACTTATGGCACGCCTTGCGATCTCGTGACCGGAGAGGAGCGCAGATTTGCCAAAGAAGATAATAAGCCGTCCAATCATATTGCGTGTACGGTTGAGATGTCTTCAGTGACAGAGAAGTGTGAAGTGGCAGTGATTGACGAGATTCAGATGATCCGTGATATGGGTCGGGGGTGGGCCTGGACTCGCGCTCTACTCGGTATTCCCGCTGAAGAAATACATTTGTGCGGCGAAGAGGCGGCACTGGATTTAGTTAAAGAGTTACTTTCGGCCACCGGTGAAGAACTGGAAGTGCGTCGATATAAGCGGTTGACACCAATCACTATAGAAGATAAAGCTCTCAACACTTTAGATAACATAAAGCGCGGCGATTGTATTGTCTGTTTCAGTAAAAAAGATATTTTTGGAGTCAGTCTCGAGTTAGAGAAGAGGGGACACGAAGTGGCAGTTATTTACGGGACGCTTCCACCGGCCACTAAGTTAATGCAAACAAACAAATTTAATGATCCAAACGATTCTTGTAAAGTACTTGTGGCCACTGATGCCATCGGAATGGGTCTCAATCTAAGCTTAAGAAGAGTCATATTTTATTCGTTAGTCAAACCAACTCTGAATGAAAAAGGAGAGAAAGAAATGGATTTAATATCTACTTCGCAAGCCTTGCAGATAGCGGGTCGGGCGGGAAGGTATAACACAGACTTTTCACATGGTTTTGTCACCACATTCAGGAGCGATGATCTGCCACTTCTCAAAGATATATTGTCGCGACCGGTAGAGCCGATAGAAGCGGCGGGTCTGCACCCGACTGCCGATCAAATTGAATTATTTGCCTATCATTTGCCGAACGCAAGTCTTTCCAATCTGATTGATATATTTGTCAGTTTGTCACAAATGGATGAAACAAACTATTTCATGTGTGACATCGAAAGCTTCAAATTCTTGGCAGATATGATACAACACGTACCGCTGCCTCTTAGGGTTAGTACACATTGTATTTAAATGTATAATTGTTTTTATAATACAATAATTGTTATGTATTGGTTTGGTTTGGTTAGGCCCGGTATGTGTTTTGTTGCGCTCCCATAAACACCAAGTTTGTGTTTGTGTGTACAATGTTTTTAAAGTTCACCCGACAGTACTCCACAAACCAACCCATGACTCTGGACTGGTTGTGTCGACATATAGGTTGGCCCATCTCTATGCCCAAGAATATCGTTGAATTAGCGCACTTGGAGTCCGTGTTTGATGTATTAGATCTCTACCTATGGCTAAGCTATCGGTTCAGTGATTTATTTCCCGACGCAGAACTGGTCAGAGATATGCAGAAAGAGTTGGATTACATAATACTACAGGGAGTGATAGGCATCACTAGATTGCTGAGGGCTTCCGAGACCCATACCTCCTACTCTTTGGCTCAAACGTCTGACAATGAGTTCATCCCTAAGTCTAAAGACATTTACAAGAGTCAGGTATTTTCGGCCACTTATGACGAAGATATCAATGAACTTCAGAAACTGACCTCTAAGTCAAACAAACCGCTCAAAGAGTCATCGTTAGGAAAACAGTTAATCAAAAAGGGATTAATTACTAACGAAATACTTAGTCGACTACAGGAGGAATGGTCTCAAAGTCTTAATAAACCTAAGGATAAAAATAAACCTAATTTGGGATACACTAGTAGTAAGAAAGGCAAAAAGTAACCATTCATTTAAATTTGCTAATAAAGTAGTATTTCAGTTATAAAATTTAAATGTCCAGTCTATTAGTCTATCAAATATAAAGTTTATATGGTTTTTAAAGTCCATTTAAACTTTAAATGACTCAACACTAGTGTAAGATAATGAATGAAGCTTATGGTGAACTGTGGCAGAGAGTGTGCATTCAAAAGCCTATTGTCTATACGTCTACGCCCTCGACCACCAAATCGCGCCAAAAAACCCACACCTCTTTCATCTGTATTTGAATATATGTTTTGTCTATATTTGATGACTAATTGGTGGTTGACATGGATGTCAATACTGTTTAATTGTATTATTGACTCAAAACAATTGTTACCATTGATGACAATCAATAAGAGATGATTTAAGTGGTGTTTAAATGGCATTTAATGATTTAAAAGCCATTAGAGATGACAATGAATAACGTGATGAAGTGGTGTAGAGTATTGAATGGTATTGAATGGATGTATGGATCGGAATGTGAGACATAATTACTGGCAATGGATGACAAGTGGATTGCCTTCAGAGCGGAGGCATAGGTTTGGCGCCAATAGTTGTCGTGTAAAGTAGTGTTTGTATTGTATTAGTGTTTGAGTGTATGAGTCGATGAATGAGTGCTTGTGTTTGTCTGACATTAACTATCGTCTAATGATTTAGTGGTTTGTTTTGATAAACATTTGACCAAACATTTGATTTGATTTGTGTTTGGACTGACCGGTCGATTGTGCACTCGTTTGACCACTCAATTGGTGTCCACTCAACACAAATGGCACTGAAAGCCAAGGAATCGGACGATGAGTTGAAAAAGCGCTTCAAGGAGTTGGTCTGTGATCTCAATCTCGATAAGACCAGTGCCGACGAGGCCTGGCTTTCCTACCAGAGGATCGGAATCAACTATACCCTCGAGGTCTGTATCCCATGTCTTGACTATTCATTTCAATTTCACAATCAATACATGTGTTGAGCAATGCTTGTGATGTACGCGAGTGAGCGCTCAATATGTGTTGAATGCGTTCAACGCTTAACCTTAACTGTGATTATAATGAATTTGATGGCCATATGTGTTGTAATGAGACTAACGATGGTTTGGGTGTATTGTTTGTGTTGGACAGGGAGATCAGTTGCATTGGCTATCATGTGCCGTATACGTGGCCTGTCGTAAGTGTGTGACACAAACGGTCGGAAAAGTGATCAAAATTGAAGGCAATTTGGTTTCGTTGACTCGTTTGTTACGGTCCTGTAAACTAAGGTTTGTTTGTTGTCTATCACTGTTTTAAGCATCTGTTGACTCATCGGGTATTGTGTTATATAGTTTGGTTCAGTTCTTCAGTAAAATGAAGAAGTGGTCAGATATGGCCAACTTATCGGCCGAAATGCGACAAAAGGTGGACCACTTGGAGAGAAACTTTAGCGTATCGACAGTGATCTTCAAAAAGTACAAACCTATCTTTGAAGACGTCTTCAGAGACCCATCACATCAACAATCGGTCAACAAATTGGTGAACGACCGTAAGAACAGAAAGCAGAGGTCAGTTTTAATGATTAAAAAATAAATTACTCAAACATTGACTAAATGATTGAAATGTTGCCGACAGTCGGAAGCAATCGGTCTCTTCATCGGACATATTCTCGTTTTGCTGGACTCTCTTCGTTCACATCAAATCAAATTTTCCACAAATTAGCGACGATTTAGTCAACTCTTTCCACTTATTGCTCGCTTGTGTTGATTATTGTTATCAAAATCTGTTACTCGTTGACAACCCTAAAGAGCTATTGAATCCAAAATTCAGTGGTAAGTGTTATTGTTTTATAATATATAATGATTATGACAAATGCAATTAAAATGTATTGAATGTATGGTTAGAATTGTTGAAAGACCTGAACACAGACGGTACCAAAAAGGGCGACCGACAGCCGTGCATAATGCAAGCGCTGTGCGACAAATGGCAGGGAATATCAGTAGAGGCCAAGACTATCAAAGAGCACTGGTGTAAGCCATGCATTAAGCGTATGATAGAAAAGGATTACTTAAAGTGCAAGAGTTTTGGCATTTTTGACATTACCTTTTATGACAACAATTTGTAAGTGATTTTTAATTGATTTAATAAATAGTGTAATGTTTCTAATGGTATGTTTTATTTGAAATAATAGCAAACATGTAATGAAAGAATACGATCAATATGTGCTAAACATCGGTGACTTTGATGAACGTATATTTCTTAACGATAACGCGACTGAAGAGTTGGGAACTCCTCAGTCCAGCGAGAAAGAGTTGGCTGAACTGATGCAAGTGAGGCAAAGCTCCAAATACGGCGATCATCCCAATCATAACGCTTTGGTTCCCACCACTCCTCTTACGAATCGGCAATACTTGAGTCATAAGCCAAACATAACGCCAATGACTCCGATAGCGAGCGCTACCAATAGTGTGAGTCGTCTTCAGTCCATACTATTGGAGAGAAAGGATGAGCCGAACGAAGCGCTCGAATCCATATTCAAACAGTGCAGCAGAAATCCAAAGGATAAGATTCAAACCATACTCAAGGCTATGGGAGACAAGTTTCTGAATGCATATAACAATGATATGCAGTCGTCATCGCCGGCCATACGAATGCTGACCAGCAATGAAGAAATGCGTCCGCCATCGCCCACACCTAACGCACATAACGATGAGTTCTCCAAAAAACGTCTCAGACTTGCCGTTTGTTTTTATTACAAATGTCTCGAAAATATACTGATGAGTGAGAAGAAGAGAATTCCTTCGGAAAAATTGAGTGAAAGTCTGACCACAATTCTGGAAAAGGATACGTTTCACTTGTCTCTCTTTACCTGCTCTCTTGAGATCGTACTCTTCTCTTACAACTCGAAGCAGACATTTCCCTGGGTTTTGGAGGTGTTCTCGGAAGGAACTGATCTGCGTTTGCATGCATTCAACTTCTATAAAGTGATTGAACCAATCATTCGCGAAGAGGATGGGTTGTCTAGAGATGTTGTCAAACATCTTAATTCGATCGAAGAGAGGATCCTCGAGAGTATGGCCTGGAAGTCAGATTCGCCGCTTTGGGATCTGATTCGAGCCAATGGTTCTGTTAGAACATATGTGCCCTCATGTGTGGAAGTGTCTCTACCAATGAATAACTCTGGAAACACTCCTTCTTCGGTCTTTAATTCTCCCGTTTCTCATCTGAAGAAACACGAGATTCAATTGACTTCGGGATCCATTGCCGACCGATTTAGCTCTCCGTTCAAGAGTTCGGCCAAAAGGCAACTCTTTGGTTCAGTCAAAACGGAATTACCGACCACTTCAATGGCCAATGCACCACAAACGGGACAAATAGTGCAAATGGTGTTTCCGGGTCAGTCACTAACAGTCACAATTGTTTTGTTGATTGGTTTCTAATGTTTTGTTAAATACAGCTAAAATAGGAAATGGGGAAATACAGTATATTCAGGTGCCGGCTATCGCTCTGACTATTCCTCAACAAAACCCAATTAATCAAACCGAAGCAGTGGTCGAAAACGCGAAACCAGTGAAGTCTGGACCCATTGGACTCTTCTTTCGAAAGGTTTGTCACATTTCTAATTAGAGTTGATTTTCAATCACTAAACCACTAATGTGTTGACCAATAGGTGTATACAATGGCTGGACTCAGACTAAGAGATTTATGCGATCGTCTAAACATTTGTGACGATGACATTCGCAAGAAAATCTGGACCTGTTTTGAACATTCGCTTCGGCAGCACACGGATCTCATGCGCGACAGACATTTGGATCAAATAATTATGTGCGCCTTCTATGCCATCTGTAAAGTTACAAAACAGAGTCAGACATTTCAGGACATTATGAGATGCTATCGACTCCAACCTCAGGCGGCCAGTCATGTAAGCATTAATTGAATTCAATTGTAATGGATCTCAAAATAATTTTCGCTATATTTGACAATAGGTTTACAGAAGTGTTTTGATGAGTACTATCAGAAGACGTCGTAATTCTGGAAGCAGTGACACGAGTCGTAACTCCGGCTCGAGTTCTCCACTGATGCAAGAAGAGAGGGATAGAGTCCGCTCGTCGAGTACTCTACCAGTGCCTCATCCCAACAGTCAACCGCCGACCCCAACACGTGTTGCCGGCACTGGAAGTCAGTTTGAATTTGAAGAGCGCGGAGATGTTATCATGTTTTACAATAATGTCTATTTGCCTGAACTGACTGTCAAATATGTAATGAAATTCTCACCTAATATTTCGGTTAGTTTTGACTTTAAATTGTTTTGATTGTCTGAAACTGACATGACTTGTAATGACGATTGATAGGAATCGCCTCCACTGTCACCTTTGCCGCGACTCAACGCTAACCCGATGTCTCCGTACCGGCGATTATCGCAACGATTTCCGCTGTATATCTCTCCGTTAAAGACAGCAAACTTTCCGCCGTCGCCCAACCGGCCAATGTCTTACCGGTTCCAAAGCAGTCCGGCCAAAGACTTGCGGGCCATTAATACCATGATGAGAGGTGGTTGTTCATCACAGAGAGTCAGTAAACGTATATTACAGGACGATATCGAGACAGAAAACTCTCCCACCAAAAGGCAGTGCACCGACACTATGAACCGTAAGATTCGCGATATAGTCACTGAACGGCAGAGTATTGAATCAAACGGCGCTCTCAATAACAGTAACGGTAGCGTTGCTGACAATAGCAATGACTAAACACAATAAATACAAATACCCGGCCCTTTGACTGCTTGTCGATCATGACTTGACTGTTCATTTGATTTAACAAATATTAACCAATCAATAGATAAATTATAATCTTTTAATCAAATCTTAAACTGTTTTTTCGGTAGTCTATAGTTTTCTTATATATTCTTTATATATCTATCAGTTTTTATCCAAATTTTAGATTTCGATCATGACCTTGATAACTTTATTAATTTAATTTAAATATAAGTATATATTCATATCTATAATAAAATGAATTATTTCTTTGGTTTGCATTTCTATTTTGTTTTTATTAACAAATTAACGCTTTTGTATTAAACGGTCCGTTAATGCCGTTTACTAGACAACGGATCCACACGTTATATGTGTTGTGAGGTTTGGATACAAATGAAAATTTGTTGTTTTCGGTGGACAAGGATTTAGCCGAAAGTGATGGCACTTCTTGAATAAGTATCTCGTATTTGATATCAAACTGCAAATCAATGTCCATATAATGCAAATTCCATGGCTTTTGCCAATTGATTACAACTGTATTCGTGTTATTCATTAGCATTTGATGACAATTTAAATGCATTACAACTCCAGGTTCTATCATATATTTAGTCTCAACCACTGGTTCCAGTGATTTATGGTATGCTTGGCTTAAAACGTCTTTAAAACTATTAATGTCAACAATAGTGTCCTGATATATACGATACAACCAATACTTATCGCTACAACACAACTGTTTGGGCACTTCATCGGTATTGGAGGTAATGATGCGGCGCTCTTCTGGCGACAAATGCAATATTCCGCCCAATTCTTGTGGATATTCTTCGTGAGTAATTGTGTTTTGGATGAATTGGTTTCTCCAATAAAAGTAATTAATATTAATTCCGTTTAATTGCGTTAATGTTTTATAAGGAGTCAAATGATGCGGATTAATAGCATAGGGAAACAACTCTATAACACTAGATCCCGGTCTCAAAAACATTGATAATATAAGAGCTGATCCATGTATTGCTACCAATAGTTGAGCACAAAATACTTTTTCTATAATGAGTTCCAAGTTGTGACTTAAATCGTCGATTACAACGACCCGTAGTTTTGTATAATTAGATATCAAATCAATTAATGGCTTTTCGTTCACTATTTTTCGGTTATATTTACGCGAAATGAATACAACATATCTGTCGTTACACTTTTTGGACACTTTTAGTAACAAATTATTAGTCAGTTTTCTAACAGTTTTTGAAATAAGTTGTGATTCTTCTTTGGATCTATTGATTGGACTTTGAGGGCTACGGAAGCCGTAGTCATACCATGTCATGGCTTTGGATAAACCAACAAATGATTCATTAAAACAATAAATTGTTTTATCGTTTAAATCACTTCTTAATATAGACTTTGGAAATACAAAATCAAATGTATTTTTATCAAAAGGTAAGTGAAATTGTTGGCCATAAATGTCATTTAAAAATATAGATGAGATTTGTTTGTCACCAATCTCTTCCAGTGTAAAATACAATGGTATTAAGTCGTCGTGAAAGTAATGCATCAAATTGTCGGCTTTAAAGCGACTCATTATAAATGTCTTTTCGTTCAATACTTTGATTTCATATTTTTGGCTCAAATTATGAACCAAAATATTGAGTGGAATCTCAATGTAATTAAAGTAAAACTGATTGTGATTTCTGACGGACGAGAGATCAAGTAATGCCGGAGAGAATCGGTCAGAAGGTATCCCTGATTTAATGGATACATTTTCATCCCATAAAAATATATAGTCATTAGTGTCTGTCTTATAACAAAGATTTTCAAAACGACATCGTCTTTGGCTATGATCTGAACCCATACACCATACAGAAGATCCTCTGAAACATAAGTTAAGTAATAAAGTTATTTACTAATTATTCATATAATGATTCATTGAATACAACAAACAAATTGTATTTTTTAAAACATTTCTTTTATTATACCAATTCATCCATTAATTCATAATTAATTACCAAATTACCTAAAAATATTCAATAAATATAATCCTTTGGATGAATTTAAGTTAAGTTACTTAACAATAGCCTATTGACAATAGGTATCAAAATTTGATGTATAGATGTGAATATTCATATAAACAATAGGATTAATTGGAAACCAAATAAACTCACAATATAAGTTATATATTGATTGATATGACTATCAAATGATTAATTAAACTAAATATTAAATACAATTAGCATATAATTCACTAAATACCTTATGTTATCCTTCAATGTATAGCCGGTTAAGTTTGAATTTAAAGTATTTGTCAAAAATATCAAACATTTCATTATCAATAATGAGATACATATCACTAACAATATATTGAATATAAAATACTTGAAATTCATTAACACATGAATTGATTTAAATTCTGTACAAAATTATTATTATTATTATATATTTATAAAATATAATTTAAAATCAATATAAAAGACATTTAATCGTAAATTCAAATCAAACTAAAATTAGTGGCAAAGCATTCAAATAAATATAAAAACAAACCAATGGCTGAGCTTACAGTACATTAAAAAAATGAATGGTATGGTTATGAGAGCGCGTCTTTCGACTCACCTAAAGATTAATGTAATAATTGACTGAAATTTCATTTATACAATAGATTTAATTATTTAAAATAAAGCTATTAATTGAATGTTTAAACAAAATAAATTAAAGCCTTAATCAATAGAGTAGTAATGAGAGCTCATTGAGAAAGTTCATGGCCTGAGGGTAGGGCAGGTGAGCGACACACGGGTCGACCAAATCGTGCTCTATTTCGCACTCATTTAACTTATCATTGATCTGAATGTAAGCTTTACTAAAGAAATTAAGTCCGTTATTGATTGAATTGATGGGTGGTATGCCACAGGCCAGAGCCATACCCGGCCGGTTATGGTTGGGCGTTACGATCACCAATGGTAAGCGAATACTCTTTTTGCTCTTCGGATTAGTTGCGGCCAAAGCGTGTAATACGTATTGTGACAACAGATTCAAACATCCCGAGTAACAAAATAGGTTAGCATCGGGTGTGCTCTCAGGGATTATAGTATACCACAAGACATCGTTGAGTAGATGTATTTGTCGGGCGTCCACAACAATCTGCACTTGTTTTAAAATGGCCGACAACTGAACTTTGGCCAAATCCAAGCCTTTATCAAGTAATTCAACGTTATTTGATGTCAAACAGTCGATGGCGTCGAAGAACTTCTGATTGACGCGTTTGTCTCTATCGGGCGATTCAAGTAGAGCTCTGGCGGCGAAAGCCGTGTCAGTGGCGTTACATTTGTGTTTAAATCCTCGGCTGGCGATGAATGAGTGGCCAATGATGGGTTGTAACTGGTATTTAGTGCTCAAGTCTTCAATCCATTGCTTGACATTATTTCTGAGCTCCAAATCCATTGAATTAAACTTTTGTTTGCATTGAGACAATGGAAGACCCAGTTCTGCGAGGAATGCCAGCAATCGCTTGTGTCCTCTAAGTCTCCATATTTTGAATTTACTTGAGATATACATTGTGTGCCGAAGACTCTCGTAAAGACTCCAATGCCTGTACAGCGAAAGCTTCAGATCCTTTTCGTAACTTAATTTCAAATGATTATGATTTGTGACCATATTTTGGTCGCCATTGGCGGCGATTCTGTTCAACGCTAGCGTTGGTTCGCCGCGAAGGTTGCGGAGCCGAGTCATGGCTTCGCGAATGTAATGGTTTTGTTGACTAAACTTTGTTTCACTTATCTTGGCGTTAATCAACTGATCCGAGACACCAATGATGGCAAACCATAAGAGTTCGTTGTTGTCTTTGGACAGTTTCCACGACAGATCAAACATAACCAGAGCGGACGACACCGAGCAGTGAGTGAATTGAGTGTAATTGAAAACCAGAGTCCGTCTCTTCTCTCGCCACTCCTTTTTATCACTTCTCTTCTTCAGCTGCTGTATAGACAGTTGTCGGACATCAATGTCTTCGTCGTCATCGCCATCCGAATCCCAGAACAGATCCTCGTATTTGGGAATCGACTCGACTTCTGAATCGACAGAATTGACGCCAGAGATGGTTGTGATAATAGAGATCTGTTTGTCGTGATAGGCGTTGTAGACATCGATAGGTCGGCGGGAGTCGCAGATGTAAACCCGAACCGATTGGTCGGGACTTAAGAAGTCGAGGACATCGAAAGTGCTGCCAATGTTAATGAGGAGAACAGTGTGGACACCATCTGATTGGTCGCGAAACGAAGACAACAACTCGTGTTTGTCTTTGATTGGGATAATAGTGTGGAGGATGTGGTCGCAGCCCAACAGATACTGAAGTATTTTTATGGCACATATTGAGTCCAAATCGTACGATACATACACCAGAAGACGACCGCGAGATTTGAGTACATAATCATAAAACTCAGTCTTAATGTCTTTGATAAACATTGTAATCAATGAGACATTCAAATGACTATTAAATCAAACACTCAATCAATGAGTGAAACACTGAAACACAACAATCATATGAATGAATACTTTGCGCCAAAACTTTCTAAACGACTCTCGATTTGAATCCATTTGAAGGGAGTTTCACATCATTTACATCAGCAGTCACTGCAGTCACTCATCTTTCTTCCCCTAACTTAACACTTCACTCCAATTGTGCCAACACTTGCATTGCATTCAACATTCAATGCAATCACTAATTTATTCATTATTTTATAAATTTGTTTTACAATCAATACTTTTAATTATATAATTGTTCAATTTAAAACAATATTAATATTTTATTTTATTTTACTCTATGCAGCTTTTACATTTTCTAAATTTAAGCAAGGTCAATATGTAGTTTAACAAATAAATTAAATGTTAGTTAATAATTATACAGTAAAAGATGTTTATAACGAACCATCATTATAACGAACTATTCGTTAGAACGAACTATAGTTAGCAAAACCCACATCCCATAGAACTAATGTTAAAAATAGACCCATTATAACGAACTCCGTTATAACGAACATACCATTACAACGAACCCATTGCCCAAACCATTTCCATACAACTCAATGTTAACTATGACTCGTTATAACGAACTTTTTTTAATGCATATAAAAACTGTATCATAAAACTCATTAAATATTTTTGGTTTAATTTTTAGTCAATTTATTTCATTGTTTTGTGTAAAAATGTCGACCAAAACAAGAAATAAATTGTTTTTAAAAGACAAATACAATATAATCAAAAAACTTGAAAATAATGTCAGTCGTAAAGCTTAAAAGTAACTCACATTTAAGTGATTTGTGGTTATTAATTATTAGTCTGAAATGCAACAAAATATTACTGAAAATGCTTTCAAAAATTTAAAACAAACTAATATTGATCAGTTTTTAATGTATTATAGATATTTAATAGTAATTATCAATTATCTTTAATTGTATTGATTGTAAAAGATTTTTTAAATAAAGAATTTTTATAACGAACTATTTGGCCGAACCGGATTGGTTCGTTATAATGATACTTTGTCTGTAATTAGTTTTATTAACTAATTTTAATTAAATAAGAATTTTAATAATAATTACATTACAGACTCATATATAGAGTAATCCTATATAATATACTAATAATTATTATTATTATTTTATAAATTTTATAAAGTTTTGTTATATAAAACTTTAAAAGCAAAAGCTTAAACATTGATTTAATGGTTTAAAAAAATGCTTACAAATAGACTATAAAAGTAATAGAAAATTAATGAAATAAATATAAATTTTATTATAAACATTAAAATAATAACAAAATTAAATTAAATACAAAATATGAGAGCAATTCGTGACATAATTTGATGATAAAAAATAAGTGCAGAAAGTTTTGAAACAAACCGCTCATCACATGAAGTGATGAACAGAACGTGTATTGAAATGATAGGTAATGTTTACAACAGAGAGTCAAACACTTGTCTGTATTTTTTTCATAACATTTAAACATTTGTGACTAAAATGTCATTTAATTGAGTCATTTGTTTATTAATTCACATCATTTTAAAGTCAAATATCATTTGTTTAGTGTTTAGTGCCTTTCATTTGTTTGTTTTATTTTCAAATCAAATGTTTTCATAAATGTGTGGGCAATCAGTGTTTAGCCATATATTAGTTGTTTTTTACTTAAAATGCAAAATAAGTTAACTTTAATTGAGACTAAAAGCGGCGATTGTTTGGTAAGTGGTTGAAGACAATTGATGGCAAATAGTGTTTGAAGTGATAATTTGTTTATAATGATAGTCAGAATCTGTGGAACCGGTTGATGGGATGGTGAGGACGGGTGTGAATCACATGAAGTGTTTGCGGTCTGAAGAGGCGTCGGCGCAGCCGTTTGAAGAGGTATCGGCACGTCTACAGTCAGACCTGAGGAATGGTCTCGACTGGAATGAAGTGGACAATCGACACAAATATTATGGCTATAATGAGCTCGAAGTCAAACCCGAAGAACCTCTTTGGAAGAAATATATCGATCAAGTATTGCACTCATCTAACCATCCATTGGTTCACTTAATTAACTATTGATTTACTTATTTATAGTTCAAAAACCCGTTAATTGTATTACTATTGGCGTCGGCTTTGATCAGCGTTTGTTTGCAACAAATAGATGACGCCATCAGTATTACCGCCGTTAGTGTCAATTAAATTGATAATTGATTTCAAATTAAATGTTGATTTGCTTTTGTATGTGAAGGCTATCATAATTGTGGTAACCGTTGCGTTCGTTCAAGAATACAGAAGTGAGAAGTCATTGGAAGAGCTAAACAAATTAGTGCCACCCGTTTGTAATAGTCTGCGCGCAGGACAGGCAGAGACTATGTTTGCTCGCCTTCTGGTTCCCGGAGATATAGTCTTACTAACGACCGGCGATAGAGTTCCGGCAGATCTAAGACTTTTTGAAGCCGTCGACCTATCAATAGATGAAAGCAGTTTTACGGGTGAAACGGAACCATCTCTCAAAACAACATACCCGACGCACAGCAAAAGTAATTCAATTTCCGATAGACATAACATAGCATTTATGGGCACTTTAGTGAGATGTGGGAACGGGAGGGGAATTGTGATCAGTACTGGTGTTAACTCAGAGTTTGGGGAGATATTTAAGATGATGCAGTCGGAAGAGGCACCCAAAACACCACTTCAGAAGAGTATGGATTCATTAGGCACTCAGTTGTCATTTTATTCATTTGGGATAATTGGGATGATTATGACGTTGGGATGGATTCAGGGCAGACCTATTCTTGAGATGTTCAACATTGGTGTTAGTCTGGCAGTGGCTGCCATTCCCGAAGGATTACCTATCGTAGTAACAGTTACGCTGGCATTGGGCGTCATGAGAATGGCGAAGAGGAAAGCTATTATAAAACGTTTGCCAACAGTCGAGACATTAGGCTGTGTTGACACTATTTGTTGTGACAAAACGGGAACTTTGACTAAGAATGAGATGACTGTCACAGCAATTGTCACGGCAGAGCTATACAGAGCAGACGTAAGTGGTGTCGGCTATACTAGTGGTGGAGAAATAATTTTAAGTGAAGACACAGACTCTTATAAGAAACAAATGGATTCAATGAGAAAATTATTAGAAATCGGGTGTATTTGCAATAACGCCGATATTACCGGCGGACAACTTAGAGGTCAACCAACTGAAGGCGCTCTGATAGCCGCCGCTCAGAAGTTGGATATGTTTGGTATTAAAGATAAATACATACGTTTACAAGAATTTCCGTTTTCATCTGAACAAAAACTAATGGCAGTTAAATGTATACCAAAATTTGGTCCCAAAGATGAAGAGAAGTATTACGTGAAGGGCGCCATTGAAAAGGTGTTAGCACTCAGTACTAAATACTCATCAAATGAGTCGGTGATGATATTGGATGCCGAAAGACACAAACAATACATCAATGAGTCTCAATATATGGGCCGTAAAGGGCTGAGAGTTCTGGCCTTTGCTTACGGCACTAAATTGGATGATCTATCGTTTGTGGGAATGGTTGGCATATTAGATCCGCCCCGACCTGGAGTTAGAGAGTCCATACGAACACTACATGCTAGTGGTGTCAGCGTTAAGATGCTGACCGGAGATTCACAGGACACTGCCTGCGCTATTGGTAACCAATTAATGCAATAATATTTGTTGATTAAGAAAATAGTGTTAATATAATTAAATGGTTTAATAGCCACAAGACTTGGTTTCTACGCGACTGGAAGTTCAGTCATTTCGGGACAAGAGATAGACGCGATGGACGAGCATTCGTTTGCAATGAGAATATCATCAATAAGTGTCTTCTATCGTGTGGGTCCGGCACACAAACTACGGATCGTTAAAGCCTTACAAAAGAATGGAGCCGTTGTTGGTATGACTGGCGATGGCGTCAACGATGGCGTCGCTCTGAAGAAAGCCGACATTGGAATAGCAATGGGAAAGATTGGAACCGATGTCTGCAAAGAGGCAGCAGATATGATACTCGTCGACGACGACTTCTTCACTATAATGTAAGCAATCAATTGATTTAAGCCTTTGTTAGAAATCTCATTAGAAATATGTGTTGATAATAGGGCTGCCATAGAAGAAGGCAAAGGAATTTTTCACAATATTCGCAACTTTGTCCGATTTCAACTGTCCACGTAAGGCATCAAACAATATAATAAATATAACCCTGATCATATTGTTGATGATTTATTAAAAACCAATTGATTGGCCCCATTAGAAGCATAGCGGCCCTATCGTTGATAGCTTTCTCGACACTAATGCATTTTCCCAATCCATTGAACGCAATGCAAATATTGTGGATCAACATTATAATGGACGGCCCGCCCGCCCAAAGTCTGGGTGTAGAACCGGTCGATCACGATATACTTATTCAACCGCCCCGTAATGTCAAAGAGCCAATGATTACCACAGAATTAATAATAAATGTATTGATTTCTTCATCAATTATCATTGCCGGAACGCTATTCGTATTCGTTGCTGAGGTATTATCACAAAGAAAATGTAGATAAAAATAACAGAAATACTAATTGTTTGGTTTTCAGATGAGTGACCAAATAGTGACACCAAGAGATACGACAATGACTTTTACGTGTTTTGTATTTTTTGATATGTTTAACGCATTGAGTTGTCGGTCACAGGTATACTATTGTACCACAAAACAAGCCAATTTCAAAATTAATTATGTCTTTGGTTTATAATTTTAGGTGAAGTCTGTGTTCACAATCGGACTTCTGACGAACAAACCATTTGTTATATCAGTGATGGGATCGTTAATCTGTCAGATGTTAGTCATATATATGACACCATTACAGGCCATTTTTGTAACCGAAGCGTTATCTTTTGGTGATCTGTTGTTCCTGTTTTGTATCACTTCTACTGTTTTTATTGTCTCTGAATTGAGAAAACTATTGAAGAGAAGAGCCATTAGGAAAGAAAAGCGTAATCAAGTTTATCAAAACCATATGGTTTAATATCATTCATCATTCATTGTTTTCTATATATAATTAAATTGCAATATATTTATCAACGTTTTAACTAAACATTAACATTGTTTGCATTAACTTTTATCAAAGATTTTATTAACTTATAAAAAATATATAAATGCTTGATTGGTTATATATCTATTAAATTAAAAACATTTGAAATTAAATCTAAAAATTTGTTTTAAAAAAAAGTTTTTAAAATAACTATTTTGGCCCCAAAATTGTTAGACAATAATATATAAGTAATTAATGAGCAATTGATTGAAAGGCTTCACAAGACTTGACTTGTCTTATGAATACATATCGGGATCGATGACTGAGAGAACCCCTCCAACCAGATGTACACTTCCGGTCACCAATATATGGACGGGAAGTGCTTTTTCTCTCTGAGTTTTATCGTTAATAAACTTAATAGCGTCTGAAATGCAGGGCTGCTTAGCGATGATAGTCTTGTCATTAAGTTTGGACCAAATTTTGGCATTATTAGCACAAACATCAGTCTCCTTTTGTACGGTAACCGTAAAGTTACTGTTATCTGAAGTAAAATCTTTATTATTATGGACTCTGTTTGGACAGAAGATAGCGATATCAAACTTAATGTCCAGGGCTTTGATAAGTTTTTCAGTGGGCCGATCACCCGTACAGTTAAATATCAAAACTCTAACCAATCGATTAGAAGTTAATAATTTCTGCGATTCATCGCAAAACCATTTTGAACAGTTAGATAAGGATTCAAAGGTGTGGGCGCCGTCTAAAAAGTAGATGCAATTGTTTTTGCGCAATATTTGACATCTTCCCGGCCAAAAGCATTTGGAGAGTCCATTGGCATAGTTTATATTCAATGGAAATATGTCTGAAAAAGTGCCGTCTTTGGTGATGATGGATGATATTTGGTATTTACTGTTATTTTGTTTGTTTAGCCATAAGTTAGTCAATTGTAGTGCTAATGTTGCGTTCACTTTCTGAACCTCTCCTGAAAAACAATTAAATAATACAATATTTATCTCACTTAAGCTATTAATTCAAACAAATAGATAAATGTTTCTAAAAATAATTGTGAAATAATGTCTCAATAATGGGAAATAAATACAGAAAAATAGATAAACAAAACAAAAACAAAAAAAAACAGCAAACAATTGATAGGAACGGAAATGAAGATTATATAAAACTATTGATTTATGCCTTACCTTTGATACCGAGTTCAATAGGAGTTGAATGAGGATAAAGTGATAGCTTAGGGCATACATGAAGTGACGAACACATTAACTCTTGAGCTCTACTTCGCAACACTTTCATCGCCGGTTCGCTCTGTTCGACAGTAAAGGCTGGAACCGATGGCTTAAAAATGCCTGCCTTTTGCCAAGCAATTTGTTCAATAGTATTGCCCAATAGGTTACAGTGATCCAAACCCAGGGACGCAACTCCCGTCACAATGGGTTTGGGCACTACATTAGTGCAGTCATACTGTCCACCGATGCCCACCTCTAGAATGGTTGCGTCGACTTTCTCTTTCAGAAATACTTCAAAAGCCATAACAGTTAGGAAATTAAAATACGGAGGCATTCCCGTCGACTGGTCTTTGTTGCGTTCAATACGCTTATAAACGGACCAAAAATACTGTGAAAACTTTTTTTTGGTAAGCGGTTCTCCATTCAGTCGAATCCGTTCTCTGGCGGCCACCAAATGAGGCGATGAGTAAAATCCCGTTTTGTATCCAAATCGACGTAAAATACTGTCAGCCAAAGCACAGGTCGATCCCTTGCCTTTAGTTCCCGACACATGAATTACATTCAATTGGTTCAGATCCGATGGCTTTATGTCCAGAAGTGATAAAAAATATATAGTTTTGTCCAATGATTGACAAGAATTGCTTCCTCTTTCTCTTTGAATAGATTTTGTGATGGTTTGAGCGTTTGTTTGCAATCCGTTCAATGCTTTTATAGCTTCTTTATAACCAAAATCATAACTCTTTTGGTTCAATAAAAAAATTTTAAACCAAAATTAGTAACAAAAACTAATAGTAACTAAAAATAGTAAAAGATTTACATCATTTTGGATGCAAGTTTGAGTGACAACTCCTTCGGAGATGGAGTGCGAGTGCTGTCGAGTCCATGATTTGAAGTCTTGTTTAACATTCAAAAACTCAAGCGAAAGACAGGAACTCATGATTGAAACCAATTTAACTGAAGTGATGTTAATTATGAAGAGTTTATGCAATTTATACAACGAATGATATCTATTTGAGACGCTATACATGTCCTTCAATAGCAGCACTCAATTACAGGAATCATTTCGTGTGATAACAGGACTAATGAAACACTTTTTATCACAAATCTAACAGAAATACAAACATTTAATTCAAATACAAATTATTCATTCAATACTTTTATTGTTTGTTAGTTTTTAGTTATACAAAACTTAATTAAATGATTGTAAGCATTTATTTTAAAAAATCTGCGACAACAAGAATATAAGTGCAAAACAATGAGTTAAATGATTTCCGATTAAAAACAATTGAAAACTTTTTAAAAATAATATTTAATTGTAATATCAGTAGACTATTAAGCAAACAAACAATTTAACGTGTAATATATTTCACTTTAACTGTGATGTCATATCATTTACATAACTTGTTATAAATTGTCAATTCAATCAAGAAATAAGAGATCTCGTCCCTCTGACTCTCGCCATCAAATACTTTAAATTTTTGGACACAATATCATCACCAAGATAATATATTGAAATTTGTTACATATTACATTATAATTTACATTAAAATACTACGTTTATAATTTATAAACTATAATCACATAAAATAATTTATAAATTTCATCTTATAATTAAATGAACAATTTCCAATTAATGGTTACATGTGCTAATGAATTGTATGTTTTAAATTTAATCTTAAGTTATATTCATTTATGTCACATGAGACTCTCATCTTAGGAGAGAGTAAATGAATGAGAGAGAGAGAGAGAGGGAGAGAGAGAGAGAGGGAGAGAGAGAGAGAGAGAGATTTAAAGATAAAACTGGATTTAAGTGAAATAAATTGTAGAAAACTTCGATGCTGTACATTAAAAAATTTGTAAGTAAATTATAGTAAATTACAAAATGTATATATTTTTTTTATAAATATTGCATTGATAACCCATTTAAATATATAAATTTAATTGCAATTTAAACATATTTAATTAACATAAAAGTACGTAAATTTTAAAATAAATAACAAAATGTTTAGCACTAGACATTTTAAATAGCTTGATTGTCTATCTAATGATCCAATCAATTTAAAATGTGCCAGTGGCAATTGGCAAATAATGTTACATTTTTGTAAGCAAACAACAAAGTTGTCATTTTGTCAAATCATTAATTAACAATTAAAACATCAATAAATAGTCAATTCATTGGATAACTAACAACAACATGATTAAACTAAATGACCATGCTAATATATTGCATACATTTCAATTACAACTTCAAGTTCTCACTCAAAAGCTTTACTCTATTAACCTATAATTGTCTTCAATTTGAAGATTAATTCAAAACAAAAACAACAAAATATATAATGAAATAAATATTTGGTTAAAATATTTAATTCATGGATCAAATAAATGAGTATTTCTTGAAGTAATGTTTAGCACATTATAATAGTAATTGAGTGTAAAAGTTGACAACAAATTGAGATTCAAATACAGAATTGAGACGAGAATGACATGACATTGCAATGCAATGCAAAACTCATTGTAATTCAATGCAAACACTTACCCAAAGTGTCGACAATCGGTGTCACAAATACATTGGTTTTTAAATTGAATTTCACTTATATTTCGGTCATTTGTTTGACTAAATAACTGATTAAAAGCCTTACAATTGATTACAATCTCAAATGTAAACAATTCTTCACGTGTTGTACAGTTAAGGGATCTTCAATTCAATACTAAATATTCAATTCAATAGTTTTGCACTCAATTTGAGTCTTCAAAACAAATTTTTAAACAACTTTTTTAATTTGATTTAAATTGTTATTAATTTACAACAAAATGACTAAATTAATATCAAATAACAAGTGTTTGGTTGACATAACTATAAATACAAACAAATGAATCATTTATTTGGTTGAATGCATGGATCAGAAGAAGTGATTGAAATATGTGTTCAAATTTGGCGCAAAAGACAGACAAATGAGTGAATGTTTTGAATGCATTGAAAGCGTTGAACACAAATACAAATCGCAATTCAATTGGTGTTTAATTTGCTTTGAATTCAACTAATCATTGATTGTCACCATAACTGGTCACTCGAATGTCGACCGCATTTAACTTTGGATCGCTTCCGGCGGTCAACACAAGTGCGGCCGGAAATGCCTTCTCGTTTGGCGGACAGACAGCGGTGAGCACTCAGTCGGGTATAACACTGTCTACACTACCGTCGCTGTCATCGACCAGTTCTGCCTTTGGATTGTCGTCAATGAATCCTCTCATACCTAACCAAACACTGACCCTCACTCTGACCACCGCTCCCACGGCTGTTACTCAGACGGCCGCACACTCTACTGACGCGTTTCACGGGTTGGGCGGCTCTCAGAGTCAGGCGTCTGAGTCGGGCGCTGACCACTCACTCAACGCTAATAAGTCGTGCAAAGAGACGACTTTTATTCCTCCAGAGATGTTGCCATCAGTTGAGGCATTGAAACAGTTTGTTAAACAACAGAAGGCTATTCGCGAAGAGAACTCTCAGCAGCGGTTCTCAATTGAACCTATTCTAGAGGTCGGGGCGCAGATAGAGGACAATCTGCGGCTACTTCTTCATAAAATAGAAATCAATATCCAACGTAACGGCAAAGCCATGGATGCGCTAAAGAGAGACACAAATAAATTGTTGTCGTCGGCGGAAATGGCTTATCGTATATCGCGAGTCGATGTCTTGCAGACCCCTTCCAGTTATACGATGGCGCAGAACAAGTACATCAACGCCAGCACTCATCAGTACTTCATCGACACTATCAACAACTTTGAGCTTCAGATGAATACATATTCAAAGCAGATTCAAGAGTTGCGGACACATATTGATAATATGAATAAACCTTACAGTTCTGAAGAGTTATTCCAAATTATGCGTAAACAACACGAGACTCTCATCTCATTGGCGGCTAAAGTGTATGCCATTCACGAAGACATCAACCAAATGAAGCTCAAACTCAAGAACCAAACCAATTACACGTCAAATGTAGTCGACAAAGCGTTTGAGCCCAAAGAAAGTCGTCCGCTCGGTATGAATGACTCGTTTGTCGGTCCGAATCCTTTTGGACTGACCGGTGATACGATTAGTTTTGGATCCCAACCGCAGTCCACTCAAGCGATGAATCAATCAACGAGTTTTGGCGGTTCAGCAAATCAATCGCTATTCTCGAGTCAAACACCGCTGAATCTGTCGACTCTATCCACTACTTCATCGCCTTTCCAGTCGTCGCCGTCGATCACTACTTCCCACTCGAGAGCCAAACGATACACCACTTCATGAGCTCTTATTTTTTAATTTATTGTATTTGTTTTAATTTGATAATTAATTTACTTTTAAATAATCATTTGAATGCTTGAATGCTCTCAAATAAATTGTTTGTTTAAAAACTAATGTTAATAATTATTACTTTATCTATATATTTAATTAATTTTAAAGACATATTTTTAATGTAATTAACAAATTTAATGAATATATTTAGAGCTTATATAAGATATAGTTTGTTTTATACGACAATTGGATCCAAAAACAATGGTAACTATATTTTGATGTCAAACTGTATGCAGAAATTCTGTAACAGAATGTGAATAAAAGTTTTGAAAATATTTAGACAAATAGTGAATGTAATGACTAATCGGTCCCCAAATATGACAAAACAAAACACAACACCAGTTGTTGTGTCGACTCTATTGGCGCTAAACGTGTGAATCAGTCGTTAAATAAAGTAAATATCATTTGATTTGATTGTCATTTTAGTGCCAAATAGTGTCTACTCTTAAGGAGTCACCCGAACAGAGATGCCTCGGGAGATGATAACACTGCAGTTGGGACAGTGCGGTAATCAAAGTATGTATTGAATAGAGAGTAGACAATGTCAATGGTATGATGACATGATCTGACATTTATCTATATTTTCAGTTGGTTTTGAGTTTTGGAAGAAGTTATGCGCCGAACACGCCATCAATTGTGAAGGACTTCTGGAACCGTTTGCCAAAGAAGGAGTGGGCGATCGGAAAGACGTATTCTTCTATCAGGCGGACGACAATCACTACATTCCGCGGGCGGTTCTGCTGGATCTGGAGCCGCGAGTGATCCATACGATACAAAACAGTCCGTTCGCTAAACTCTATAATCACGAGAACATCTATCTGTCCAAAGAGGGCGGCGGTGCCGGCAATAACTGGGCTAAGGGTTACAGTTGTGGCGAAAAGTTGTCCGAAGAAGTGTTTGATATCATTGAACGCGAAGCCGAAGGTTCGGACTCTTTGGAAGGGTTTGTGTTGTGCCACTCGATTGCGGGCGGAACTGGTTCTGGGATGGGTTCATACATTCTGGAGCGCGTCAACGACCACTTCCCTAAAAAGCTGATCCAAACGTATAGTGTATTTCCAAATCAAGAAGAGGTGAGCGATGTTGTGGTGCAGCCCTACAACTCACTGCTGACACTCAAACGATTAGCGCTTAACGCCGATTGTGTTGTCGTTTTGGACAATACGGCGCTGAATCGGATCGCTGTCGACCGCCTTCACCTCCAGAACCCGACGTTCACTCAAATTAATTCATTGGTATGTTTTGTATTATATTTGTGTTTTAAAAACACTTTTAATAATTTTTGAACAAATGTTTCATAAAAGGTGTCGACCATTATGTCCACATCGACGGCAACATTAAGATACCCGTCGTATATGAACAACGATTTGATTGGACTAATCGCACCACTAATACCGATGCCTAGACTGCACTTCTTGATGACGGGTTACACACCTCTGACCACCGAAACGAGTACAGAGATCGCTTCGATTCGTAAGACAACAGTTTTGGATGTAATGAGGCGTTTGTTGGACGACAAGAATATGATGGTATCGACGCTAATGCAGTCTCGCAATGCCGGCCACTGCTATATATCGATACTGAATATAATACAAGGAGAGGTGGATCCGACACAAGTCAATAAAAGTCTTATGAGGATCAGAGAGGGAAAAAAGGCTCAATTCATCCCATGGGGTCCGGCAGGCATTCAGGTGGCGCTGTCCCGCAAATCGCCTTACATTCAGACACCACATCGAGTGTCGGGCCTTTTGATCGCAAACCACACGTCTATATCACACGTGAGTTATATTCATATATTTAAATGTCTAAAGAATTGGTGATATAATAGACGGCATATTACAGTTGTTTGAACGGACGCTACAACAGTACGACAAACTCAGAAAACGTGAGGCTTTTCTGGAACAGTTCCGCAAAGAAGACATATTTAAAGACAATTTAGATGAACTGGACTCGTCTCGCGAAGTGATCCAAGAGTTAGTTAACGAATACCATTCGGCAACAAAACCAGATTATCTTCAATGGCTTCAGAGGAAATCGTAAATATTATTTCATACCATTGGACGCTTCATCGCCACTCATTGATCGGTATTTATATTTACAGTTGACTAACATTTTAGTCTCGTTTGATGAGACCTGTAATCTAATCCATGTTATCGTTTAATTAATACTATTTTGTACACCAAATATGTGTATATTTTTAAATATTTGAAATTTATTTCGTAATGATTTTTAAAATTCATGTTTAAAAATGTAATAATTAATAAAAAATATTAAATAACTTATGATTTTATGTACAAAATATACAAAACAATTGTAAAAAATAGTGTTTAAAAAATTAAGTGATTTCAGGCGTTTCTAATTCAGGCACAGGTGATGGCGGGGGAGGGTATGGGTTGTTATAACTGCGTTCAGTGACAGGCGATGGCGGACCACTTAAGTCCGAAAAATAATGACTTCTAGGGGTTGGCGGCGGAGGGTATGGGTCTGAGTCGTAGCTCAGCTCTGCCTGTGAGTTGTCGTAATAAGCCGTATATTTGATTGGCGACGGCTCGCTGTCTTCATACACTTCAGTACTACAAGGAGTAGGCGGCGGACCCCTCGTCCGCATCCATCTATTCTTTTTATGGCGATTCGGAAGAATGGCATTTCGGGAACTCCGAGAGTGGGCTATAGAAGAACTGGCGCACGAACTGCCCTCAAAATTGCATTGAGACTGATCTGTAACGGGACTCGGAGGTGGGTTTAGCGTCTCTTTCGGGTAATTATTGACCGAAGAGCTGGTAGAAGAGGCACCAGTTATGTTGCGCTCATATAAAGGATCGCTACTTTGTTGAAGAGTTGGACAAACATTAAAGTTAGCGTTAATTGGGAAACGCTTTGCAAGATTATTGTCAGGACCAGTCAGTAATGGATTGGTTCTGATATCAGTGTTTTGTGGATTGAGTGGTCTCTGAGCGCTCATCAACATATCATTGGCTCCAAAATCTTTTTCTTCAAAAGTCTGTGACTTTCGTTTCCAATGAAAGGCTCCGACGACTAACACAATGAATATCAATATAACACCCGTAACTAATATCCATTGGTAACCCTGACGGTTGGGCTCTGGATTAGACATTTCTAACGGCGGTCTATCTCTTAGACCTTTGGGACAAATGTTTGCATTTTCATCGGAACCATCAGAACAATCTCTTTTCTGGTCGCACACCTGATAATGTCGAATACAGTTTCGACTCGATTTGCATTTAAACTCTTCGACACCACAACACAGTTCGTCTGAACCGTCTTCACAATCGGGTTGTCCGTCACAAACCAAAGTGGGATCTAAACAACGGGGTCGCCCACCACGTGACATATCTGTTGGACATTGGTATTCATTGTCCGAACATTTACCGCAATTCATTTCATCCGACTTGTCTTCACATTCAGGCGGTCCATCGCAGCGCCAAATCTAATCACAAATTACAACATTTCATTTAATTACACAAAACTATTAATAATGTATTTCTAATAATACATACAATAGGAATGCAATTGACTTTTCCGGACAGACAAGCGAACTGATCGTGCGAACAGTGAGGAGGACTTATACAGGTGTGGTCATCGCCGGACAATACCATTCCAGTAGGACAGCCACACTTGTGAACGTTATGAGTACTTTCATTGTGTGTAATTAGGCATAAGTGAGAACAACCGCCGTTTTCGCTCTGAAATAAGAAACAAATAATTTGTGAGATAGTGAACGAGGAATTCAGTCATATTTCTCTGAACTTTATTCCCAGAGACTATCGTCTATTATGTTTGAAACATATAACAAATATTTGACCCGAAGTTGAATTCTCTAGACTTTAGGCCTTATAATGTTTCAGTACTAAACATATAGATATTGTAAACAATTGTTGTGACTTACAAAACATGAAAGCGATGTAGAGTTTGTGTCCATTTGGTCCACTGATATAATATCAGTAAGTTGTGGTAAACGAGAATAAACTGTTTGTTTGTATCCTCTTTCAGCCAATTTGTTGACCCTTTCGATGACTTTCTGTTCCCTTTCAATGAGATATAAATAACTGCCACTAATAGCGATGGAAAGCGGGTGCATAACACTGGATTCGGTTACAACTCTTCGATTATCTCCTTCAAGAGAACTGCATTCAATCATTTGTCGGGCACTTTCTGACCAATAAATCATATCATTGTCTGTATCAACAGTTAGTGCAGACACTTCTTCCAAATTGTTTTCAATTATAGTTCTTCGATATAATCCAAAAACAGATATTTTCTCTATTTTTGGTGGACTCACAGCGTTCACCCAAAATAATTCACTAAATTTAATAATAATTAATCGTTAATATGGTTTCAAATAAACACAAAATTATATTAAACTCTTACGCTCTCTTGTAATGTAAAGCCAAACTTCGCGGTCTCTCGAGTCCATCACTGATAATGGCGCCAACATATTGGCCGTTCAGACGCGTTACGTTAATAGAGTTGGTGTGACTGCAAGACCAGTACATAACTCTCGAATAAGGATCCAATTCTAAATCGTATGGTGCGTTCATATCGTGAGGATTTGGCAAAATAATTGACATTCCGGTCCCGTTTATGTTGGCCTTCTTAATGGCATGAGTTCGGCTATCAATCCAAATGACTATGTGATCGTACGGGTCGTACGCCAATGCCTTAATGTTTTTCACGTTATGAATAGGAAGAGTAATGTCCGGAGCATCGGTGGTCGACTCCATCGCTAAACGAGTTATTGAATTGCGTTGACTATAGAGAAGAAATCTTTGCGGAGCTTTAAATATAAAAATCAAGTTTAATATTAATTTAAACTTTAATATGTATTGTAAACTGAAGTATAAGTTTGAATACATACCTAAACAAGTCTTGTTGTCGTCATTGAGTATATAGTGTGAAGAACAAAGACAACTGTGAGTAAAAGCTCGTTGACTATTACCGGGAAGAGCGAGACACAAATGATCGCAACCGCCGTTATTAACAGCGCATGGATTCCAACCCGACTGACGAGAGTTGTGGTAAACAACTAAATCCACGTCAGAGTCTATTATAGAATCTAATTTAGTTTGTATTACAGAACTATCAGAAGGGTTTGATTTATTGGCTCTTTCGATGGTATTCTCGACGATATTAGACCAATAAATAAAGTCTTGATATATAGTAAGTCCGCGCGGTTTAAATGGATTGTTGTAATCGTGTTTAATAACTTCGTGGGCATTACTGCCGTCCAGTCCTGAACTCATTATTTTGTCGGCAAATATGTCGACCCAATACAAGAGCCGATCTTTATAATCGATGGTCAAACTGCTTGCCTGACCGGCTCTTTGAACAATGACAAGTCGTTGAGTGCCGTCAAGTGCCGATCGCTCAATGCGTTCAGCGGTCCCCCAATTGCTCCAAAAGATAAACCCTTCGCTTGGATTAACAGCTATGGAGTGAGGTTTGTCTAAGTCTTTCCAAATCAGTATTTTACGGTATGAGCCGTCAAGTCGTGATACTTCTATACGATTCGAGTCACTATCGGCCCAATAAAGGTTGTGTGCGATCCAGTCTACGGCCAAACTGGAGGGCAATTCTAACCCAAATTCAATAATATGTTCAATATTACTGCCGTTCATGAACGACCGGCTTATTGTTTTCAGTTTAGCGTCCGTCCAATAAATGCGATCTTCCATCAAGTGATAGTCAAATGATGTGATCTCATGAATGCCTGCAATTGGTATGAAATCCAAATGATGTGACTCTAAGAAAATCTTGCGAATGTCTGCTTTGCGTGAAAATAGTAGGAATGCTTCGGGAACTATACAGGTGTGCATATCGTTGGCTAATTCGTAACCCATAGGACAGGCGCACACATTCATCTGCTTTGGCTTATAAAGACATAAATGACTACAATTGCCGTTATTAATAGAGCATGGATTTGATCCTATTATTCGGTTAACGGCTATTGCTTTCAGACCCATTAGGTCAGGCAATTGATCCACAATTGTCTCTCTTTGTTCGCCAGTTATTTTATGAACTCTTTCGACAGACCTTCTCTGCCAATCACTCCAATACACGTAATCATTAAGTAATGTAAAGCCAAACACATGCGGTAACTGATCAGACACTATGACTGTTCTGTCCGAACCATCAAAATTTGATTTCTCTATTTTGTCTGTCTTAGCGTCGGACCAATAAATCTTTTCTAAATCATAATCAATGGCCAAACCATTAGGCCATCCAAGACCAGTGCTTATAACAACTTTTCGTTGACTACCATCGAGAGCTGCTCTTTCTATCTTAGGTCTGGCGCCCCAATCCGTCCAAAATAAAAGGCCATCAATCGGATGAACTACTATAGCCCGCGGCTCATCCAAACCTTCAGTCAACAAAATCTTCCTAAATGTGCCGTTAAGTCGGGCCACTTCTATGCGATCAGTGCCCGTGTCAGTCCAGTAGATGTTGCGAGCGATCCAATCAATTGCTATGCCGTCCGGATGATGCACTTCTGTTGACACAATGTCTTCTTGTTGAGAGCCATTCAAAAAAGCTCTCCTAATGATATGGACGTCATCGTCAGTCCAATAGATTTTCTTATCGATTGGATCAAAATCAACGGCAATCGCATGCTTAATGTGACGCAAAGGTAGTACGACATCTGTGTGATCTGATGTGTCCAATGATATGCGCCTTATATCGACTCTTCGCGCCAATAAAAGAATCTCTTCAGCACTTGAGGCGCACGTCTTGAGATCAGTTAAAAGGCGAACGCCTGTCGGACAACCGCACGAATAAAATGGAGAGTTAGACGACAGTAAGCATAGGTTAGAACAGCCGCCGTTGTCGTGATCGCAGGGAGTGTCGGATGACAGTTGCCGTGCAGATGAGTACACGTGAATATCCATCGGTGACAGTTGTCCACTTAAAATCTTTCGCCTCTGACCCGTGTTTTTATTAAATGAATGTATGGCTCGAGTCGACCAATCAGTCCCTAGTATAGTGGACAAACAAAATATCAACTAATATTCAAAATATGAAATAATCAAAACTTACAATAGATTGTGTCCGACAGTACGGTTAAGGCAAAGGGATGCGGAAGATTGCCATTAACTACAACCTTACGATTGCTTCCCGAAAAGTCCATTGAAGATATGAATTTAAGTTTGGCATCCGCCCAATACAACCTATGATTTAGTTTTGTAACAATTGTTTTAATAAACTTATTTCAGACACATTTAAACAGATATAAACCTTTTGGCTTCATAATCAATGGTCAACCCATTTGGCCAATAAATGTTGTCTTTGACAACAATAGATCGAGTCATAGGTTCGCCGTCCATCGACGACCTCTCTATTTTTGGCACTTCTCCCCAATCCGTCCAAAACATTAAACTTTTAAAAACAATTTAAATGAGTGTTTCATAAATTTGTATCCATTTTTAAGATATTTATTAAAATTGTTTAGTAAAAAGTTAGACAATGTCTTACAATTACTATGAATGAGAAATGACTTTATGAAGAAAGCATTAAAAACAGAGTAAAATAGACATTAATTAGCATTTGATTAAAAGATTAAAATATATTTAAAAGTTAATAAAAAACAAGTAAAATAATAAATACCCATCACTTGGCGCCAGCGCTATAGCCCGAGGCTGATCCAAGTCCTTCCAGAAAAGCACTTTACGATCAGTTCCGTCAAAACGGCTCACTTCGATACGGTTGGTCTCGGAGTCAGTCCAATACAACTTCTTCGTGAGCCAATCGCAGGCCAAACCATCGGGTGATATAATTCCCGTTTGAATTATAGTGAGCGCCTTGTCTTGACTGACGCTACCATTAATTTTGATGCCTTTAATCATTTCGAGGCCGATGTCGGCCCAGAAGATAATACTGTCTTTGAAGTAGTAGTCAAGAGCGGCCGCCTCTTCCAAGTGGTTCATAATGACCGATGCGTTTGGCCTCTGATTGTCTGAATTGACTAAACGGATGTCTTTGCGATTTGCAAACAACAGATATGTCGGACGAGTGGCTCCTGAAGAATGTGGACATAAAGTTTGATCAGTATTTTGAGACAACAAAAGACATGACATTGACTGAAGACATACCTGAAGTGATTTGAAACAAAATAAATAAAATGATAAATAAATAAATGCATTGATGTCTGAATGGATGCCAACAATGTGTCCGATTGTGGCACTCATTGATAGGAACCGACATCGAGTGTCGTCCACAATGACACCCATTGTCACCGCAAACACTCATTGTGTGACACAAATGTCTTGGATTTAATCAAACATTGAACTCAAGACATCACATCATAAACAAGTGGCTAAAGAGTTTGTTTTTGTTGTCAATCACTTAATTACATCCAAAAAACAAAACAAAACATAAACACAAGTGTTTGTCAAGTGATTCAATGCGTGAGTCTATTGTGTGTGTGTTGTCTGACAAACACATCCAACAAATGCAATACAAAAAAGCCATTTCTTAAGCAAAAAGCCTTAAGATTTTGGTATCACTTTCTAAGCCAATGAAACCAATGCTTTTTGACACAAACAGTGAAAGGCATTCAATCACTGCTACCGTTGACAACCATCCTATGGCACACAAACATCTCACTAATGTAAGCAATTAATTTATAATTTATTTTATTTATATTTAATTATTTATCAATTTAAACGTTAATTAAATAATTAAAAATACTTTTAAACGTAAATTAATTTAATTATTCTGAAATAAATAGACACTTTTAAAACTGTCTATATTAGATGGTCACCCTATTTGGGCACCGCTTTATGCCCCACAGGTTAGGCACACGTGTTGTGCATCAAAGTTGTACAGTCAACACAACCTATTGCATAAGAATGCATAATATGAATATTTATGAACTAGATTCATTTTCATTTATATTGCCGATTGCGTTTAAAAAAATCAAAAATATAGGCTATATTTCCCATAGGCTTTTGCCATAATAATAGTATACT
>JAQIWK010000008.1:0-42327 GCA_034695265.1 Dissorhina ornata | reverse complement strand
TTTAGTTGTTTGTCAAGTACTTTATTATAACAACATTTATGTTTGATTAGTAAATCATAAGTTCAAAGTACGGCCTAAGTATTTAATGTTTTAAAGATAATGGTAATTGCATCAATAAATGTTAAATTGCGCAAACATATTTTATAAATTATTTTTTAAACATTGAAAATTAAATCATGCTTTACCTATACAAATAAACTCTAGAAAATTATAAAATTATAAAAAATGATACAAATTATATCAGAATTTAAATAAAAATTATAATTTGTTGAGAGATTACCTGTGCCTATAAGATGCAAAATAGTGTTGGTTTGTAAGCAAAGACAAGTGATAGCACAGAGTATAGAGGAGACAATTGTAGCACTTGTTGTCATTCCTGTATTGGAGTTATATTTAGTTAGAAAAGAGAAAAGCAATCCATCGTTTGACAGATAAAACAATAGACGTGATAACGACAGTAAAGAAGCGATGGTCGACGCTATTAGTCCTGTGGTAGCGCCTAATATCACAAAATATTGCATACCATCCAAACCTCTCGTCACAAATACCTTTATATTATAGTAATTAAAGATAAAAATATGTTATAAATGTTATTAAAAGTAAAATACTTTGTCAGACCTGAATGAGAGGAGCGAGTGGATCCAATAAAGAAGAAGACACTAATAATGTGATTGCTATTGATGTTGTGAAACACGTAATCAATGATAACAAAAAAGTTAAGTTTATGGAGAAAGCGATGGTTTTAGACGACTCAACACACTCTGAAGACATGGAACCCATGATATCGTATCCGTTGAACGCTATGAAGCAAATGGAAGCGCCAGAGAATACCTATGATTTGAAAAATCTATTTATTTTATACTGTAATCTATTTAATAGCTTTCACTTCACTTTAATATATTTGTGCACTTTATTTAAATGACAACTTTTAATATCCAAATGCATATGTAATGAATACTATTCAATGATTTTCTCACTTTCTAATCTCATTTTGAATCAATTAACGAATATCTTATGAATTATTTATTTAATTTATTTATACGTTTATTTAGCTTTAAGATATGTTTAATTTATTTTAATTTAACTCAAAAATTTAATTAATAAAAATATATTCATTATGTATATTTTTTGTAACAATTTAATTAATATATAAAATAATAAACTTAATGTAAGCACAACTTACTCCTCCAATGCCATTGGGAAAAAATCCTGGACCTTTTGTCCAGTTATCGTCATCGGCTTCATATATAGAGCTTAAAACTATACCTCCGATCACAAGCAGACTTATAAAGACAAATATGTTGTTATAAATGCATGATTTCTGTAATACAAACAAAAAATTAATTTAGCAATTCAAAATAAAGTTTAATAATATTAAAATCTAAATTTCATTCAAATTTATTTATTAATTAATATTTTAGAATTTTAAGCAGTAATTAATAGTCAAAACACATTGCCTTCAGACTTCGTGTCATAAGTATAGCAAGAATGATGACAAATAGAGCCGAAGGTATATCAACAAAAGTTTGAACACTTGGCTGACTTGCGGGCAAAAGTTTAAAAGTGTTGATAAGTGTTCCGTTGGAGACGCTGTCAATATATTGAATTAAAGATTTGGCCGAAAGGGCTGCTGCCAAATGGTATTCAAAAACAAGTGCCCATCCAATCAAGAAGGCCGGCAGCTCTCCCAACGCCGCGTAAACATAACAATAAGCAGATCCTCCGCTCGGAAATCTTGAACATAGCTCTGAATAACAGAGACCTAAACATAAGAAATGTTTATAATTTGATTGACAATCAGTTGATGTTATTGTTAAAGTTAATACCTGCCAGACATGAAGCCACCGATGATATTAGAAAACTTAACACAACTGAAGGACCGCTATATTCTCGAGCAGAAAATGATAGAATAGTGTAAACTCCTGTTCCCATAACTGTCGATAAACCTATAAATATATAATACATAACTATTTATATTTCTTAAAATTTATTTTTGAAATTTTCAAATAATAGTATTAATATAATAAATATATTTTAAATTGTGTTCACAAATTTTTAGTTTAAAATTTGCATTTAATTTTTAATATTCTATGTTTTGTTTACAATATTATTAATAACAGAATACCAGGAGCAATAAGAGACAAAAATTATATTAATACTTATAATATTAAATCAATATTTAATTTTAAACATAATTCATCTAATACATATTTAAATTAAATGTGACAAAAACATATATTTTATTTTTAATTGTATATAATATTTAATAATATAACTAAATTAATCGGATTATGAATCAATTTCATATTTTCACAAAAAACGGAATATTTTATAAACAATTTATGTAAATTTTAAAGGTAGTTAATACTAAACTTAATTTTAGACACTAACTTTAAACTTTTTGTAACGTATTTTAAATACATTTTTATAGATTTATAAAACATAATTACATTATTGATAGTATTTAATAACATAATTTGTAATATTTAGCATGATAAAATATAATCAACCTGGTAGAATAATAGAAAAAGAAAATATTATTTATTTACAAGAATTATAATAAAACATTTAGTTTTGTCTGATAAGTATAGACTCAATGTTTGATTAAATTATGTGAGAGACAAATAGAGAGAATATTAGAGTTATCGTCAGCACAAATAAGTGAAAGTTAAGTTAAGTTTTATCTTAAAACCTATTCATGTCTTTCGTCAACCTCTCACTTGATTACAACGTTTGCATCCATTGAACACATAAGACATACATTGTATATAATAGTCGGGTTGTGTTTATCTATAATATATAAGCTAACTGTCCAACCAATCACTTTAACTTTCATATCGGAAAAAATAAGTCTTTGGACAATAATAGTCATTGGTTTCTCATTTGAAGACTTTATGTGATACTTTTGTCCCACCATTATTTGTCCATTAAAGCCTACATTACATCTTATAATTATAGCAGGATGACATTTCATTTTTCTGACATATTAAGCTTTATCATTCAGTATAGTTTGTAAGATCAAGTTTTCAAATATATTTAATTTTTAAATTTACAACTATTTTCAAAATAAATAAAAATTGTATTAATGTGCATTTATTTAATAATTTGTTACATCAAACTTTGTTATATTGCACGATATATTGTGTGCCTAAGTTTACAGTACAAATGCAACATAAAAAGATTGTATAAAAAGTATATAATTTGTATTTCCAAACACGTGTAGACAAAACAACTATTTTTTAAATGAAAACTTTTTATTTTACATAAATGTTTGGTCAAATAATTTGCTTATTATATTTTTCACGTTTTTTCATTATGTTTGTAATGTTTTTGTGATTGAAAAATAAATTGTTTGCATAAAACTATTTTTACACTCAACAGTTATTCTGTATAAAATTTATTTCTTTTTTATCTCAAAATTAAGAATATAATTAATTATATTATAAAAAAGTAAAATATCATAGACTGGAAAAACTAATTATATTAATTGTTTACAAGTTTTACCAAATTTACAAGTATATGCCAAGCTAAGGATCCTTTAAGACTTGCAAGTTAAGAGTCTTAAAGTCGGTACAGATGTTTGTAAGTGTATGGTATAAATGTTTGATGACTTTTTAATAAAATAGTTTTTTGATTTGGAAACAGAAAAGATATATTTTGAATGATTTATTGATTTTATTTTGAGATTTTTATTTTGTTTTGTTTAAATTTGAAAATAACTATATCAAGTGGTGCCGACATATCCGACACAAATTGAATTGAAAGTAAGAAAATCTCATTAAAAAATATACAATGAATATAATGAAATAAATGAATTTTGTTTTAAGTAATCTCATTTTAAAAAATAAAAAGTTTTTTTTAATTCTGTAAGCACTCACCCAAACAGGTAATGTCGACGACAGACAAACATCTTTGGAGAACATGTTTTGCAACTCCGGATGAAAATGAATTCTTTCGCCGCAACAGAATTTTAAGAACTGCTGAATATGTGTCAACCATTTGGTTTAATTGGTTGCCAACATTTGAATATTTTTAAAACTTTTAAATTGCTTCAATTGATCAAAGCTTTGTTTTTTTAAACAAATCACATTAATATTCAACACCAACACTGATACAACTGATTATAATAATAAATTATTTGGTTTACATTTAGCGTTAATTTAATTATTAATTAAATTTGAATATTTGGTGAAAGCAAACAAACTTTTTGAAAATGAATGCATATTTTGTTTAACATTTAATATAAATCTTGTCACTAACTGTAGACACAGATTGACATAATTATAATGCATAATATATTAAATCAATATTTGTACTTAATTTAGGATTCTTTACAAGTCTTTAGTTGAATAAAGAAATAATAAATTAAAAGTTTAAGTCTTATTCAAGAAATAAATGATTACTTTATTAATTATGCAATTTTTATATATATTAAAATATTATTAACTAAAAAATGTAACAAATGAGCCGTTAATGTGTTGTAATTGTAGGCATTTTCTAAATCACTTTTTGATACTCGACAAGCATTTTGATTATAGATGTGACAGATGTTCACATATTTTTTTATATCTCAATCTATGAGTTGAAAGCTTTGCAAACATTTCTATACTTTCTTACAACTCTATACATGTTTTGAATGCTTTCGTATAGAAGAATGCATTGCTTTAAATACTATACTATAAGCCGATCCTAGACTTGCGTAGGGATGCTGTAAGACATGATTTGAAAGCATAGCTATTGTTATAATACTCTGCCTATGTTGTGAGTTGGGCTTTAGATTCACAACAAATTTGATGCACAAGTGATAACATAATTATATTACAGCAAATCAAATAATGCAAATCGATATCACTATAAATATTTAAATTAAATTAACAACAAATCAATTTTGTATTTATTTTTTGTTTATAATAATTAACAAAAATAATATTAATTTTTAAAAAATATTTATTATTCTTTCATACATTTTAATCAAAGTATAAAAACAATTAAAGTTTAAAAATTAATTTATATTATTTAATTGTAAATGTTTTTGAATAAATATTATGTTTATTTAAAACACAAATTTGTATGCAAATATTTTTTTTAAAATAAGTATGTGATATTATAATTTAACTAATTAAAAATGAAATTTTCTAAAAGTAATAGTATAAAGTATAATATAAATCAATAATTAAACAAATAGACAATGTCAAGAATTTGTAGTATAAATGTATTCTTTGTAACTCTAATTATAAAGCACTTAAGTAATGAAACCTTTCATATGAAATGTAATTAATTTAAAACTGCGCTCAAAGTAATCAATAAAACACTACATAATAATTTGTGTATTCAATGTCTTATCAATAATTTGCACACATTTTTTGATATATTTGTAAATTTTTATAAATGTATTTTTTTGTAATGAATGTATGTTTTTTTTGTAAATGTTAATTTAATTAATTATAAAACTATTATAACAAGTTTAAATAAAATTGCTTATAAACATACATTTTCATTCCAAATAAATTTTAAGAATATAATTAAATAAATTTACAATGATCAGTTTTATAAATAAAATAAATTGTTATTTAATATTTAAAATAAAAATACTTATAATTAATAATAAATATTATTATTTATAATTTTTACGTGGATATAAATGCCTTGTGTTTTAAGTATACATAATAATTTATTTAAATGAATTATTTAAGCGCTAACTTATCATTAATTGAAATAATTATATTAAACATTTATTTAATAAAATTCATTCATTTATTCATTTCATATACATTTCAAAGCAATTGAAGGGAAATTAGATTTTTTGCATACAATATACATATGAATGAGATTTTAATAAAAAGTCTTATCTCTTGAATAAATATTTTAATTAAATTGAAAGATTATGTGTTTTGTTAAAAGAATTGAATAAAATTCCCCTTTAACTATTTTAATGCCTACATGTATTAGTTTTAATGTATTAATATTAGTTTAATAATTTACTAACAAATCAATAATTAAATAATTTTTATAACAAATTTGATCAAGGCGAAAGACAAATTGGTAAAATATTTTTAAACAAGTTTCAGTTGCAATTTACTTTTAAATTATAGTGTCACCTTGTTCAACTAATGAAAATAATCTACTATATACTAGTATTTATAATTATATAACAGGTTTATGACAGTTAGAAGTAATTAAATACAATCTATTAATACAATTTTAAATAATTCAATATTCATTTTATTGTTATGTGTCTTATTATATCAATATAAGTTAATATAATTGCCATTTCAAATTGAATTTGCAATATTTTTAATACAAAACTGACTTGCTTAAAAGAGCTATTATTTACAGAAAAAATATTATAAATCAAAGTTATTGTAAATAAGATTCAATTAAATTTTAGTTTCATTGTTTAACATCTTTTAATATAATAAAACTCTATTTGTTTAGACAATAAGTTATTGTAAATAACTAAATTGTAAGTCTAAATGAAAATCCGACTTATATTTGTTACTAATTTTTATACTTTGTATTTATTAAATAATTTGATTTGAAAAATTATATTTTATATTACACACACATTAAGTTCTAGTTGCTATTTAACTTATAATTATATTTAATAAAAATTGTTAATATATTTAAAAAAAACAAAAATAATTAATTTTAATAAACTTAGTTGTAGTTCATTTGAAAATAATATATTAAAATAATAAAATATAGTATATTGCTTGTTTATATAAAAATAAATCTAAACAGAATAATAATTAAGTTAATTTAATTATAAATAAATAATTAATTAGGATTATGTTATATATTGTGAATTGTCATGGGGATTTTGTGTTTCAAATCGATCGGGATTATGTCATTTGGACTTTGTGTGTGTTTATTAATTTTTTTTGTGAAATTCTGTCTTAAATCTCATATAAGACTCTTATTATAGTTGAGAAAATGTTTTTACTAAAAAATTTTACTAAATTTTCTGTTTCTTTCTTTTTTTGATAGTTTAACTAAAAGACTGTTATTTACAAAGAGTTGTATTCCTATCCACAAAAAAATAAATAAATGGACAGATAGTTTGTCCAGAAATTTAATATAATACTAGAGTTTTTGGGTATACTTTTTGGTTCAAAAGTTTTCTATTACTAAAAAAAAAAGATAATCATTGCATCGCTTTTTTGTGTAATACTTTTTTTGTGTGTACAATTGAGTTATGTTTTTATATCTATATAATATAGACTATATTTTAAAATTTTAAGAGAATATAATAAAATGAAAATTGATTTTATTTCATATTATTTTTTTTAAGATTATTGACTAAATATTTGGTCGATCAGCGCAACGATGACTAGAAAACTAGACTATAATCTACTTTAAGATGACAAGCAATACGTGATTCAACACATATTCTAGTTATTGATTATAAATAAATTATAACAAATATTTTTTATGACTTCAAACCCATAATATATTTGTTTCAAAACTAATTGATTTTTGTAATAAAGTTTTCAAACAAAATATACAATTAATATTTGTAAAAAATTTATTATTATAAATACTTGTTATGTGAATAAAAATTATAATTAAAAAAATATAGTTAATAAAAAAAATTATACAAAATATAAATAAATTTATAAGCAATTAAAAAAATGTAATGTAGTTTTAAAAGTATAAAATATTTAAGTAACAATTTTTCTTCGTAAATAAATAAAACAATAATTTAGATTTAGTCATCAAAAGGTCTTCTGTTGTAGCGTTTGTTACGAACTTTAACGGATTGCATCCTAAATGACAAATAATTATATCAAATAAAAGTTACATTTAAATAGTGTATCATTAAAAATGTGTGCAACATATACCATGGCTGTAGATCAACACCTTTATTGATGGGAATGTGTTTGAGTTTACAAAACTTCATATGATTACAGCCGGTAGTCCTCCAGAAGTAACATTCGCCCGAAGTTTTCCATAAAAAGTATTCATCACATGGCTGTCGATCTGTCGGATGACTAATTGATGGATAATTCTTGGACTCGTCTAATGGACGAAACTTTATACTTAACCGATCGTTTACATAGCAAATGGTAGGTATATGTAAGCCCTTTAAATTGTTAATAAATTAGAAAACTATTAGAAAACTATTTCATTATATAAATTGGCTTATAAATTGATATCGTTGTGCTTAACACTCTTTAACTTGTGTTAAATTTAACTAATTTAAACTCTCTCTCTCTCTCTCTCTCTCTCTCTCTCTCTCTCTCTTTCATTCTTTATCAATAGATCTTTTTCTGTCTGTCATCTAATAAAATGTTGAATGAAGAGAGTGATGAGCACGTGAACGATCTAACGTAATACTAGAGTACCTGTAGCCGAGCCATTGCAATACGTGGTGATTCAGGATTGTCGAAGTGAATGATAGCGGATTGTGTTTGTGGGATCAATTGAAGTGATGAGACATTACCAAATTTACTTAAAATGTCTCTCAGTAGTCGTTTGGTGTGTTCGTTTGGTATGATGTTTGAAACACAAAGACCTTTAAATTTCCATAAATTGGTTGGTCTAATGAAAAAAATATATTATTTAAATTTTTAAACATTTAGTCAATCATTTACTCGGTTCTTCGGTTTAGTCCAATAAAACTTCTGTTATATTGAGGACTGAAAGAAGTGTTTCGTCTGGAATCGTCCCAAAAGACTGTATCATTTGTGTTATCGTTGTGACGATTATATCTTCTTTGGTTAGAAGTGGTTCTATCATTGGATTCTTCGCTAACCTCTAACCCACTGATGGATGAATTGTCAGATTTTTTATCTTCTGATCGATTCTTTGGTTCACTTTTATTGTTTTTCTCGTCAGATAATTGTTTAATTGAATCACACTTTGACTCCAAATTATCGTTATTTTTATTATCATTACATTTATTATCATTCAAATCATTTTTAATATTCAGAATAAAGTCGTTTATCTTTTTGAGGACATTCTTCTCACCACTCTTTCCCATTGCCTTCTCTTTTGTCCCATCTTTTCTGATGCTGTCTTCCGAGCAATCGTTTACCGGTTTTTCTTTTGCGTGACAATTGTTTTGTGTACTATTTGAGACACATTTGTCTAAATATTTGTTTAGTCTCTTTATCTTACTGCTAGACTTGTTTGTATCGCAAACTTCTCGTTTCAAAACATTAATGGCTTCAATAATATTATGGGACCTATTGGCCACTTGTTTGGCCATTGTGTGGTCAAAGCCACAGTCAATAACGGCAAGTATACGCACGTTAATTAACTCTTCAATAGCTTCCCGACATGAGGTGCCCTCCAATTGCAGTACTTTTTGGAAGCACAGCTCGGCTTCGTCTAGTCGTTTGAGTCCTTTCAGAGCCCGTGCTTTACGAAAATGACATTTACTTCTACTGGCGTTTAAATTCAGAGCTACGAGAGCGTCACTGAGAGCCCTACCAAAGTCACGTAACTGATCCCAACAAAACGATCGGTTCAAAAAATATCTGTATTCATACGGATACAAGTCAATGGCCAGTGTGTAGAATTGAACGGCCTTTTGGTAATGACTTTGGTGTACACATTGCTCTCCATTCCAAGCATTGTATCGACTCCAGGCATAAATCTCTTCGTTCATCTGGTCTTCAATTCAATATTCTGTCACTAACTTTATCTCTCAATTCAAACCATCAATCCATTCAAACTTTCAAACAATGCATTCAATGCGCGCTTCCATACAATACTAACTCTGTATTGCTATCGTTGTCTAAATAATATTTCAATTGATATATTAACTCAACTAATATATAAGTCAATTAATTAATGGACAAAATTTTAAACTACTGTAACTATAGTGTAGTCCTTAAGTATTTTAGCTATAATTCACTAAAACTTTTAAACTTTAAAATTTAAAGTAATGACAATTTATTTTATAAAATACTAAATATCACAAACTTTTTTTAATTAAAAATTTTATTTATCAATATTATTAAATTGATATTAACTTGAAATTCAAGTCTTGGATTTATTATTTTCAAAATTTATTTAATCTTAAAATTTCTATCAACTTGATATTAACTTAACTTAACTTGTTTAGTACTAATTAACCTTAATATTATTAATTTCTAAAATATATCAAGTAAAGTTATAGATTTTGCTGAAAGTCTAACTTGAGATTTTAAAAAATTATATATTTAACTATAATAAAACTTTGAAAATTAATTTTAATATTTTTATATATTTTTGTAAGTTACAAATTGTAACTAAAGTTAATCAAAGTATTTTCGCTAAATCTGATCAAATTGTGTATATTTTTAATTCAATTGTAATAAATTTATCTAATTAATATTAAAATACATTAAAATATATTCAGTTAATTATAATTAATAAACAATATATTGTCAGATAATACAGAATTTGATAAGTAATGCAACCCAACTGTCCAACGGTTAGAACCTGCCTTGCTCTGGTGCTATTCAACTAACTGCCATAGGGACGCTACTAGTAAATACTTAATATACACAAAAAAACGTGACGTATTTTGCAAAGTTTTTTTTTCATAATTGTTGACAATAACTAATAGTTAATAACTAATAATTTTAAAAAATATCAAACAGTCAAATGAATTAAAAAATTAATTTTATTATATAATAAATTCGGCGTTTTATGATCTATGACAAAAATTCATATGGTTAGATAGTCAAACCCTTCATATTTAAACACATACTGACACTTCACACACTTTTTGGTGTTATGTTTGTTGTGTGTGGGCTGTTAGGCATTGCAGTTATGTGTGACGTCATAGCATCAAAGTTCTCTGTTTGAGCAAGGCAGGTTAGAACACAGCCTTACAAACAGATAATGCAGTCAAACAGTGTTGTGTTGTCCACACTGTGTGGCACTCAATGCAATGCAATACACAATGCATTTACACTGTATTTTGACAACACTTTGAGGTCAATCACAATATTGAGTTAATTATCGGCACTCATATTGTTGGCCACCCATCGGCGCCCACTTGACCTCATCCAACATGACATATGACTTGAGAATAGCAGTGGTTTGCAGTAGTAATCAGAACCGATCGATGGAGGCTCACGCCGTACTCAGGTCTGTACATCACTTAACACATCCATCACTTGAATCACTACTAATTGTGATCCCATTTCAGTAAAAAGGGTTTCAAAGTGAGATCTTTTGGATCAGGTATGCCATGAAATGAGTGCAATAATTAATAATTAGTATGAATGTGACTAATGGTATGTTGGATGATAGGTAATCAGGTGAAGCTGCCCGGACCCGCACAAGACAAACCCAATGTCTATGAGTTTGGCACCACTTATGAAGAAATGTATAAAGACTTACTCACGAAAGACAAAAACCTGTATTTATAACTTCATAATTGAGAGATGCAATGATCACCATATGATTGATACAATGGTTTGGTTACAGATATACTCAGAACGGAATTCTTCATATGTTGGACCGAAACCGACGACTTAAGTCTTGTCCCGAACGGTTCCAGTCGTGTTACGAACAGTTTGATGTAGTTTTTACCGTCGAGGAGAGGGTTTATGATCAGGTGGTAGAAGGTATGTATGAATTACGAGTGTTAGATGTCTGTGGAGTGACTCAATTGATTCCACTGTCCTTAACAGAGCTATCATTGCGAACGCCGGTCGACAACACGACGGCTCACATAATCAATATTGACGTCCAGGACAACCACGAAGAGGCCACTATCGGCGCATTTCTTATATGCGAAATGGCGCTAATGATGGCTCAATCAACTGATCTCGACAACGATATCGACGAAATGCTACAAGAGTTTGAAAATAAGGCCGAAAGACCTCTTTTGCATACAATTGCCTTTCAATAGACTTTAGTATAAAATCGTATATATTTATTGAATTTAATAAAACATTTAATATTTTTTTTATAATTATAGCCAAAACCAAACTATTCGTCCAAATGAGCGTAAATTCTCCTTAATTTTTCTTTTTTGTTTCGGTTGTTATGCTTTTTCCAGGGTTTCAATGACAGGGAACCACTCGAAGACGCAATGTCTGTCTGGGAAGCACTGCGTCGTTGAGTGTTGGGTATAAGTCCTTTGGTGTGTGCGCTGCCAAACGATGCGCCGAAATAACTACTATTAAAGTCTTTTTGTGTTATTTGACTGCTTTCGAGGATTCGTTTGAGTGCTCCAGACATGACATTAGTATTGGTCTGATTAGAGTTATCGATGAATTCGTGATACGATTTTTGATCACAATTTGGTGGACCAAAACAGTAGAGGAGTTTTCCATTAACAAAGTCTTTCAGTATATATCGAGACGACCGGGAATTGTCTGGAATTCCTCTTTGGGTCATAAAACCTCTGGAAAAGCCATAAGTTGTGAGCAATTCCTCGGGAGTAGCACATCGGTCGTGATCTTCAAATTCTGTCGGTTGTGGTAATGTAATGGTATAAAGATCTTCGAAAACATGTCTTGGTATTCGACTCGTCAACATTCCAATGGGAGGAATGGGATCTTTTAGGTGATCGATGGGCAGAATACCATTGATGATCATCTCTGCTTTACTCGACACTATATTAGGGAATACAAGTCCCGGACAATCGCAAAGTGTGAGCTCATTGTCGACAATCAATGTCTGGAAGTGTTTAGTCTTTCCCGGAGTGGCAGAAACGGACACTTTTTTCGATTTCATGATTGCGTTTATTGTCGAAGATTTGCCAACATTTGGATACCCGACCAGACCTATGGTTATGGGTTCGGATGTGTCTTCGCTTTTCAATGACTTGAATAAATGTATTAATTGTTTTCGACTCAAAAGTTTGCCTGAATTCTTGACCGAATCGATATTGTCATCAACTTCTGGTGACAAGTCATCGATGTCTTCATCGCTTTCTAACTCAAGTTTTGCTGAGAAGAACAGAGCTTTGACTCCCATTGTATCGAAATGTTTGGCCCAAATCTCACGTTGGGTTTGAGTGAGAAAATCTGATTTATTCATTAAAATGCAATTAATTTTGTTTTCATTGACTTCTTTCACGTATTTCATTAAGTCTTCCGAAATAAATAGCAAAGGATTTCTTGCGTCAAGTATTTGAATACAAACATCACTTCTCTCGACAACTCTCCACAATTGTCTCCAAAATTCAATATTCTTCTCGAATGGAGTCATAATAATGTCTTCAGTGGTCTCGATGTGAGCCAAATGTCTTCTCCACTCTAAATACAAGTCGTACTCCATTTGATTCAACTCTTCGCCAGTGGTCTCTTCATCCCATTTGGGACGTCTTGGGATCATTAGTGCCTCCTTATTGTCCACCACTTTCTTCTCAACTATTCCTTGTTTGGGATCAACTATTTGGATGTTTTGTCGCTCTAAACATCCAAATTTCATATTAAGTAAGACATGAGAAGACAATGACTAGAGATGATATTGTTATAACAAACCTGCGGTAAACTCAACGTTTGCCATTTGAGCCGTCATCAGGAACTCGTCGAGAGTGGTGTTCTCCGTAACGCTCGTCGTCTTCGAGTCCTCCAAATCAAAGACATGTCTCTATTAATGACAACCAAAGAGTTACACAACGGATCAGATATACAATGAAATCACTATTCAATACATACATTGGTTTTCGCCAAATGACGGTTCAATTGCTTCTTCCGGTCGTTCAACACTTGTCTTCCCAGAGAAGCCACTGAATCCTTCGTTTTACCCATCGATTGCTCTCAAATATGTAAGTGATCTTCAAATCAATTAACAATCAGTTATCAATCAAAACAATTCAATCAATGTTTGCTTCAAATCAACAAAACATTAAATGTCTAACAAAAACATGTTTTGAACGCAACGTGTGATTTGTGTGATGTTTTGGTACCTTTTTATACATAACATTGCAGTCAATGCAATACAAATGCATTGAAATGTTGTGAATTCAAGAATTTCTTTAACCCTTTAAACATGTGATTTAAACTTTTTTATACAACTTGAAATAAAACAAATGAACCAAATATATATTTATAGATTCAAATTTATTAAATTAAATTAAATTTGATATGAATTTGAATTAGAGATGTATTTCAAATACAAATATCAGTATATAATTCAACCTTGATCAATGATGAACAGCACTTGCAAGTGATATATAGTCATAAGAATAGCTTAAAGTAAACACTTTTTGACAATACATTTACATATTTAGAATATATTATATTTGTAATTGATCATTATAAATTATAATTTATAAATTATAATATATTTCATATAATTATATTGATTTGATGTATAGGCCATTAACTGGTCAAACTTGTGGTTTCAATATATAACTATATCAATCATGTCCCACTCACACGGTATGTCCAATGGATTACTAGTATATAATTAGTTAATTATTTATATTACTAATACCACTAATAGTATTGTATAATTAACAAATTAATAAATTATTATATTATTAATATTACGTATCATTTTATCATGTTTACTTCTTATTTTGTACTATCAAAAACAAACTACTAAAAAAGTGTCATGGTCTTTAAGTTGCAAAATGTATATAAATTTGTTTAAAATTAAAAATGAATGTTAAACTGAATAGAGATTATGATGAATATAATTGAATTATATAACGGAATAATACAAATACCCAATTATCTAACTTAAGACACCAATTCATTCAAATGGGTTGATAGCAAATACTTGATAGTCGTGCAAAAGAAGGGTTATATCAAAAAAGTATTAAATTTTCCTGGATCATATTTAGTGAAGAATATTCTAGCCAAGGCAATTTGGTGTACTCCAAGAGTAACATACAATGTATATAATCATTATATTGTTATAATGATTAGATTACCAATTTTCAAAAATGTATTTATATATTATCGATTCTCCATATTCCCCATTGTGGGCCATCCTTTGTTTTGTTATTCCTAATATAATATTATCAATAAAATACATTGTATTTAATTTAAATTATTATTATTTATAAATCATAATTAAACATAGGTGTTAAAGGCAATAATCTTAATACTCTAATAATGAAGATTTTGCAGTAATAATTGTACAGATAAGTATAAGAACTTATAAGGATTAATTGATTTTTACTAATTGTATTTGTTAAATTATTTATTAATATATAAATGAGCTTAAAAACTCTTCAAGTTATAATTTTAATTATTTTCTTATAAATTATTGAAATATAAAATAAAAACATCATTTTATTTAAAACATATCAATAAAAAAAGATAAGATTTTAATTATTTTTTTATTAAAAAGAAAGAAAAATATAATTAATTTCAATTTCAATTTTAACCGGTGATTGTTAACTACCAAACACTAATATAAACAAAAAGATTTTTCACTAAAATAATAAGCAAAATGTAACTTATAAATTATAATCTATCGTTTTAAATTAAAACTTTTAATCACAATTGTATTAATACCATGTGTACAGAATCCCATACAATTGGTATTCTTGGGTACTTATAAAATCAATATTCATTAAGTTTATCGTAATTTTTTCAAACTGTTTATAAAAGAATTTAATTAAAGATTTTATTTATTTATTATAATTTTAAAAAAATAGTTTAGTTAATTAAATATTTTAGTAATTTCTATTTTAATTTAATATAATTTAAAATGTATTTAAAATTTATTGTAATTTTATTAATTATAGAAACTATTGATAGCTTAGAATTGGGAAAACTGGTTATAAATGATATAAAAAGTAAGAATGATATTGAATTGAAAGCAAATCACAGCAATAATGCTGAAGAAGTATTGGTTATGACTTTCTCGAAGACCGACATATTAGGTGTCGAACGAATTAATGGCTCAAAAAGTGCTAAAATTATTTTCAGTCGCGACCCGAAAGGCCAACACAATTATGGTTTAGTGAAAGAAGTGGAAAATAATGAAAATATATCTCATTATTCAATTGATTGGTTCAATCCGTTACCAAACGAAGAATATTGTGTTCATATGGGAGCAAACCAACAGTGGTTCAGCACTTATGAAGAGTCAGAGCAGAGATGGCCCATCGATAAGAATAAGCACATGGATTCAGGAGTTGCCTTCTCTACCAACGATCAGTTTCATAATGCAATTGGAGGTGTAGTTGAGAACCTATTCACTGGTTCTGACGGTTACGCTATATTCATCGAAAAAGACTCTCCTTTGCTCATCAGAAGAGACTCTAATTCGGGAAATCCTTTGCTATGCTTTTCTGGCGATTACAACCAATTTCCTTATAGTCACGCATTGGATAAAAAACAAATTAAAATTGTTATTCATTTGATGGCATCAAAAGACATAACGTCTGTCTATAGCTATTCGGCCAATAAATGGATACCAAAGCCTACCGGCATTCCTGATGAGCGCATGATTACATATCCCATTTGGTAGTATTTTATTTAATAAGGATTATCTTAATTAGTAATGTTAATACAAAATATTTAGATACATTTATCTAGTAAATGATAGAAACTTTGTTACTTTAGATACTTTAGTAAAATTTACTAATTCATTTAATGAATAGAAACAATATATATTATCTGTAATACTAATGCAGATGCTGTATTCAATAGATAAGATTAATTGTAAAAGTATTAACAATTTATATCTACGTAATCCTTATTATTAATATATTATTTAATTAAGATTAATACTGAATGAAATTAGAAATTAACCAAAACTGTACGGCATTGGTAGGTCAACGTGGGCTAAATATCACGCCGATATAACTCAACAAAAAGTATTAGAATACGCGGAGCAAATAAAATCACACGGTTTCCCAAACAGTCAAATAGAGATTGATGATAAATGGGAAACTCACTATGGTGACTTTGCATTTGATCCCAACAAGTTTCCAAATCCTCGTCAAATGGTTACAAAACTGAATGAAAATGGATTTCGTACCACACTATGGGTGTATCCGTTTGTTAACACAGATAGCGATGCTTTTAACAAAGGAAGTCAATACTTCATTCAGAGTCAAAACGGATCGGTTGCCATTCAGAGCTGGTGGGACGGAAAGGCCGGTCATATAGACTTCACTAATAAAGAGGCGCAGCAGTGGTTTGTATCGCGACTGCAACACATCCGCGACACGACTGGAATCGATTCATTCAAGTTTGATGCCGGAGAAGTCGGTTGGATTGGTCCTGACTTTAAACTAAGCGACCCATCCATCCAACAAACGCCCGTCTCTTTGACTCAATTGTACGCCGAAACTGCTTCTCGTTTAGGTTTGCGTTCATATATTTTATTTATTCATTAAAAACTCAATCAAACAAACAATATTTAAAATGCATTGTAAAACAGGAAATATGATTGAAACAAGAGTTGGTTATAATGGCCAGCATTTGCCTATATTTGTTAGAATGTTGGATAAGTTGTCGGACTGGGGTTATAACGCTGGCCTCAAAACACTGATCCCAACCGCTCTAATGATGTCAATGGCTGGCTATCACTTTGTGTTACCCGATATGATTGGTGGCAATGCTTATGGAAACTTCCCGTCCAAAGAATTGTATATAAGATGGCTTCAGGTCAACACATTTATGCCAACTCTTCAGTTCTCAATCACTCCATGGGATTACAAAGAGGCCTCTCAAGAGGTCATCGATATAACCAAATCAATGCTTAAACTTCACGAACAATACGCGCCATTAATCATAGAGTTAGCTAAAAATGCGGTCAAAACGGGTGAACCTATAATGAGACCCATTTGGTGGATCGCACCCAAAGATCCTAAAGCTTTCACAATTGACGATGAATTTCTTGTGGGCAACGATTTACTCGTAGCGCCCGTCACAACAGATAAGGCTCGCAAACGTGATATATATTTACCTTCGGGTCAATGGGAAGATCAGAGAGGAGTCGTTCACTCCGGACCACTAACTATCACCGACTTTAAAGTAGAGTTAAATGAATTGCCGTTTTTTGTTAGAAAATAAATTCAATTAACTATCAATTTGTGGCAATTGTTTGACACAAAAATTTGAATAAAATTCTTAAAAGTCTTAAAATTTGTCTAATGTTTATAATTATAATAAAATAAAAAATTTTAAGTCAATTATGGTTTGAAAAGTTCAAAACGTTTATTAAATCAACTAATAATATAAATTTTAAATTATTAATATATTTAAGGCTTAAATTATTAAGCAAATGAAAAAAAAGTCACCAAATGTTTAGAAATCGCACATTAATTCACTGAACGTATGACACAAATTGAATATAATTATGAATTTTTAAAAAGGATTTAAAAGTATCATTAATTTGCTTCTTGTGTTGCTTTGAATTGATTGCATTTATCTTCCATTTCGGCTGAAAATAAATGTTAATAATATATTTAGTTTGCATTCAAATTGGTTGTAATGAAAAAATTATATTTTGTTATGTTTGCAAGTTTTGTAGTTAATTAACAAATAAAAAATACCTAGTTCTATATTATTAGTAATAATTCAATTGGATGGCTAATATTAATGTATTTTGGATATACATAGTACATACACAGTGGATATACATGTACAGTAAGAATGACATTTAGAAGCAATGTAATTTATTAGCTTTATACAAAAATATAAATTATTATAATTACCATCACTAGCGCCCAAACACTCTCCCCATTCAATTAAAGTAATCTTGTGGTCAGTGTTTTTGTCGCAATTATCCAAAAAGTCTGTAATACAGCTCTCCATCGATAGTAAAGGAGCCCGAAGTGGGAATAACTCGTGACGTGAAACATGTCTTTAATTGTAAATATTAGATATATTGTTAAAAATAGTTTCATTAATACCAAATGATATGATATAAACCTGTCATGAGGCTGTTTGTCTAAATCGCAAAACTTCCAGATAATAGCGTCAATCCATTTTCTAGTTTGATGATCTGAATCTTCTTTAGGTGATTGTATCTTTTTGCTGATCCAATTAAATCAATACTTTTTGATTACCTTATTATATGATTATATAATTATATATTAACAAACCTGATGATATGGTCCAACCACTCCCTCATCCGTCTGGGAAAGTCTTCGAGCACTTCCTTTCTGCACTCAGGAAGCTGTTGACATTCGCCGTAGTAATCAATGTGCATATGTCGGTGATCATCAGTACAGTCACTTGATTGACCTTTTGTTACAAATATATTATTATTATTATATTAATTGTATAAATTTAAATTTTTAAAATAAAAAAGTTAATAAAATAGTTTTAATATTTAAAACTTTTAAAAAATGAATTAATAAAGTTAAGCAAGTTTATATGAAATAAAGTTAAAAGTATTTGAACAATACCTTCGAGACAAGTGCATCGGTGTTTGAATAGATGACAGTCTGACTGCCAGGTGCTGTTGTGGTTGGAACAGACCCGTCGCCGTACATCCGTATTATCGGCGCAAGAACTGCATTATTTGGGATAAGATTTATAAGTTTATAAAGTTTATTACGCGTAACATAAACATATCGCTTGTTTATTAAACAAACAACACAACTTTGAATTAGTGCCAACTTTTTCAATATTCAAAATTCTTATTGGGATTGAATTTAAAGTCAAAATTTTTAACACATGTTTGTAATTTAAAAAAAGTATATTCAGAGTCTGAATTTCATACACACTTTTCAGACACGGAAGTATCGTTTATGTAATAATAATATTATAACTTTTAAAACATTTAAATGAGCAATATAACTTTTGTAACGTATATTACCTGATACACTGGCATTTAGCTGTTCCCGATTCGGCCTCAATGATGCACTCCTTTCCGGCTCCGCATTTCATTTGAATGCACGGATCTGTTTGGACATTAATTTGCATATATTATATATTTAATTATTAAATACATTATTTATTTTAATTATAATATCAATATTATTAATTGTTCTACAATTTTACAATTAGTTATATAAACTATAAAAATGTTTACAAGTTTTTATGTAAAAATAATATATACTAAATAAGAAGGGCTCTATTCAAAACTCAAATTTGTGGCATCTTTATACATTATTTTGTACATTTTAGTAAATAGATTAATAATATATAAGCATATGAGTGATCTAGGTAAAAATATTTAATATAAACTGTAACAAAAAACTTCATTTATAATGCAATTTCAATATAAATTTTTTTTATTTAAGAATATTTTTTCTTTAGGTATTTTATTTAACTTAATAATTACTTAAATTATTTATTATAATTAATTTTGAATTGAAGAGCTTAATTCTTTTAGTTTTAATAGTTAACAAATGTTTTTGTCTAAATCAATACAGTTATTAATGTAATTTTCGTTAATGTTATATATTTGTATCAAAACCATTCATATGCCAATAAATTGCTATATTATAATTTTTATTCTATAAATTTTAGCAAACTATTATCGATAGTAAAAATATTTACTTTTAAATTGTATATTCTGTTTATTATTCTATATGTAATTCTTTAAAGTTACATGGCAAAATTTAACCTAAATAACTGTAAAATATTATTTTTAATTTACTAATATGTTATAATTGATTAAATTAAAACAATTATGTAATATATTTGAACAAAAATATGAACAAAGATTAACTACTTTTATATACTTAATAAATAACAACTTACCAGGTTTGGCATCCTTAGGAGATTCAGTACTAACTACTATATTATTAGTTTCTTCGGTAGTTTGACTCTTGGGTTGTTTTCTTTGCTATAATTGGTATTCAAAGTTAATTTCTATTCAACTTTTAGAGTATTATATAAAAGCATACCTTTTTTGCATCAATAATAGAGGCAACAAAAAGCATTAAAACAAGAATTGCAATATATTTATTCATTTTGTTTGAATAAGTTATCAATAATAAAAAAAATTCAAAAAGTTTTCGAATTTTAATTTGATATATGAATGAAATTGTGAAATATTGTTTGGGTCGACCAAAACACCACACCCTAAGCTTAAATCTAAACTAAAAAGCCTTCAAAAATAGAGCGAAAAGGAGAGTTAAACAGATGTAAAGTTCTTGTAAGATATGGTGGCTTAACTGAACTGTAGTTTAGCTGCAAATGAAAGGAGAAATGTCTAAAATAAACAAATAGTTCTTTATTTAGCTTACATTAGGTATACATTTAATACTTTCTATTCGTTTTTATGTTTGATTTTTGTTTAAAATGAAAGATTTTGAAGCTTTTCTTATCTTTTTTACTTAATATTTATATTATATTTATTTATATTTGCCAATTGGCGCATACTTTATACAATTTAGTATAGAATTTATAGAATCTATACAAATCTATAAATCTTTTGTAGCAAAAATCTTTTCAAAAAATATTTATTTAAAAATAGATTTAAAGTATAATTTAAAATAATATTTTTCATATGTAAATTATATTACTTTAAAAGTGCATTCATACTATTTACAAACATTCGTAATAATTATATTTATAAGTTTAATTTCATAAGACACTGAGCAGATTCATAAACGTATTAAATCATGTGAAGTCATATTAAAAACAAACAAAAAATTGATAGTGCCTTGATTAAATGTTTCTACACTTTGTAAACTAGAACATTAAAATGTTTTATTGCCAAATGAATTTAATTGCAAACTATATTTTTATAATTTATAATTTTAATATATTTAATAAATACAAGTCTTTACAAATAATACAATTATTTGATTCATAATTGAAAATAAAACTCATTTTTTTAAATAAAATAATTTTATTAAATAAATTATAAAAATAATTTATACAAAAATCTAATCATTTGAATAGCGAATCATTTTAATGGGAAAATTTTCAGTAATCAAGTGATTGTTTTCTAATATAATAACGACATTGACTTCAAATTCTGTAAAACAAAGCAATAATTGTCAGTTGAAAGCAAAAAATGTATTAATTGTATTAAAGGGTTAACCAATTTTGAAGTTATTAGTGGTCAACGATGGACAGGTGAAGAGTCGAGGAAATATCATATAAATGGGAATAATAACCCCTCGACACACGTTTCCCTCTCCTATTTGAATGTTTTGTATTTCAGTTGCTATTCATTTCAATAAACGATATCAATGTTTAGTCAATTAGTTCAGTAATTGTCTAATGAATGTTCAATACAGACCGTCGCGAGCATATCCTTCAGCACATCCACAGGTCTCGACGCGAACTAACTGTAGTTCAATACTTCTGATGACTGCATCGCATTGTTCCACACAAAGCTCTCCAGTAAACGGATCCGTTATCTTGCAAACTGTTGAATCCAATTGACCGCTGATTCGGAATTTGGGTATTTTGGACCGCTATGTCCGACAAATCAGTTATTGTATCCAACATTTAGTTTCTACTTATATTGCAAACAAGTCTTACGTCTTTCACATTCTGAAGCGATTCCGGTGTAATCAAGAAGTTGACTGACTTTTGCACAAATGATGTCACTTGTGGGGGCTTTTGGTACTCAACAATAAATTCAACCACTTTTTGCAAATCTTTGTTAAGCATCGGTCGCTTGATTTCACACTTAATTAAGTACTAAATCATAAGACAATTGTGAGTCAAATGTTTGTTAAAATTAAGCAATAATTTAAAAAATAATAATTTATAAAAGACCTGAATAGTGATGAAAACGCCGTGATATGTCTCGTACAGACATCGGTTAGTCTTGGCTCGTAAAGGCATTTCAAAGGGAATTTCAGTCTTACCGACGGGTAGTTTACCACTTCTGGCAATCTCGACACCATAGCTGATGAGTGGTACCGGCTTTGCGTTAAATGATTTACAATAAGAGTTACAAATAATTAGCAAACAATAGATGCAAATGAGAGCATACTTTGACTGAATTATAAAACGCTTCAAAAATGCCCACATTCTTAGAGCTCAACTGCATGTTCACTGTGCCCTCAATGGACAGTACGATTCCCTCGTGTCTGGCCTCTGACCGACTCTCCAACACAACCACTCCCGATAAGTCATCCTAAAGTGACAAACAATGTCATCAACACATTCACGGATACAGACATACAGTGAGTGATGTGATACTCACGCCTTCGCTGTATATTTTGTTGACTCTCTTGAGTTGGATATCTAAAGACATGACCACTCAATACAACTTCATTCACAAAACTCTTTAAATTGATTGCCTCCCTATCAGTGCCATTCATATACTATGTAATTATGTTTGGATACAAATGAAGTACAATTGAATTGAAAACAATGTAATACCTCTGAAGGGGTGTGTGTTTTGGTAACAGTTTATGTGAATAAATGGTTTGTTTTGTTGATAACATTTAATTGAGTTTATGGTGTGATTGGTGTGAATGAGTGGTTCATTGGATGAGTGCTTATGTTTTGAGTGTTTTGTTCATTATTTCAATTAAAATTATTGTCATTTAAAGCCATTTAACTGCTATTTAATTGCTATTGAATTACATTGAAGTGATTGAATACAAGCATTAGTTGATTGACTCATTTGATAGCCATTTGTAGACATATTTGATATAAAAAATGATTAATTGTTTGAACGCGTGATTAGATGTGATGAGTGCTTAAGACTTGAAAGCTTCAAACATGTCTAATATGGATACGAGTGGTTCAGTGACCGCACCTCAAGTGCTGGTATCATCAGTCAAGAAGAAGTTTAGTCCGACAGTCGCTATTAACCCATCGGCCAGCGATGGCCAACAGTCTTCGGCCAGTGGTGTTGCATTGAGTGCGTCAACCAGTGGTCACTCATTGGGTCACAACAACCCGACGACTAACTCGGAGTTGACTTCTTTGTTTGAATGTCCCGTTTGTTTTGATTATGTATTGCCACCAATACTTCAGTGTCAAAATGGACATCTCGTGTGCCAGTCTTGTCGTCAGAAGATTACCTGTTGTCCGACGTGTCGAGTGGCCATTGGATCCAACATTCGTAACCTACCAATGGAGAAGTTGGCCTCTACTATGATGTTTCCGTGCAAATACTGCCAATCGGGTTGTGCCGCACAACTGCTTTACACCGATAAACCAGACCACGAAGACTCGTGCGAATTCAAGCCATACTCATGTCCCTGTCCTGGTATGTCCACCTCTTAAGCCATATCATTGTTTTACTTTAGTATTACCACACTATCTATACTTATGTTTCTTTCATTTTATTTCAATTGTTTTTAATATAAATTTAATTAGATTTCAAATGCAGTTTTAAATTCAATTAATATCATAACATTTAGCCATAGGATTAAACATTGGATACAAACTTATATTATGTGAGATGAATACAGTCTGTAATTTACATTTACACACAGATTTAGACAAAGTTAGTCTAATTTGCATTAACGATAGCTTTCGCTGAACAAAGCGATGACTCTTTTGGCCCACATTTTAATATTAGTGTTAATGTTATGCAATAATTTAGTTTTCGTAATATATGACTATAAATGACTAACTAATGTAACTAATAATGAATACTAATGTAATGAATTGTATGATTGTATGATAGGGAGCAGTTGCAAGTGGTACGGCCCACTCGAGCAGGTGATGAACCATTTGATGCTTCAACATAAGAGCATAACTACACTACAGGGCGAGGATATCGTGTTTTTGGCCACCGATATAAACCTGTCGGGTGCTGTGGATTGGGTGATGATTCAGTCGTGTTATTCGCATCACTTTATGCTTGTATTGGAAAAGCAGGAAAAATTTCACGGACACCAACAGTTCTTCGCTGTTGTCCAACTCATTGGTTCCCATAAACAGGCAGACAGTTTCATATATAGGCTAGAACTCAATGGACACCGACGACGGCTTACATGGGAGGCCACCCCACGATCCATACACGAGGGCGTCCAGAGTGCTATCAACACAAGCGATTGTCTTGTCTTTGACACACACATCGCACAACTGTTTGCAGATAATGGAAACCTCGGCATTAATGTCACTATTTCTCCCGTTTAAGTGTATATAACAATATATCTCTATTCAATTCTAAATACTATTTAATAGTTATTATAATTAATAATTGATTTCTTTTTTTTTCATTCAATTAATGTGTAAAAATTTAAACTATTCTTCTCTCTATCACTGTTGAGTATAACAGATATAAACTATATGTACTGTATTTGAGTCAATCAATAGTTAAATAATTATAACAAATATTCAATTTGTAAACAAATTTGAAAACAGATGCTTTTAATGTGAATTTATAATTATACAACAAATTAAAACAATCATAAATTGAAAAATATTTAATTATTTGTTTAAAACACTATTAAGAATATAATACAGAAAGCGTTGGATTGACTGAATTGAAACACATTTGGTTCATATGATAGTCCTTTTGGCAGTAATTATATGCAATTTATTTGATACAATATCAGGAACATTGTCTGTGCCGTCATTTTGATTTTGTTTCATATTCTTGTCTTTTTGAAGTCCGCCAAACATGACTATCTCAGCCCTTCCGGCCACCAAACTATACAATATTACTTCTTCCGGTCCATCGCTTATGAAATTGTTTTTGTGGATCCATTGGACGACATTGTTATTAATCACTTGACTTAAGTCGAGTACAAATAACTGCATCGGATTCTGAGGCGACTCTGTGTTTGACTCAATGGTAGAGCTTCTGACTGCCAGAGGAGACAATGATTTGAGTTGTCGTATGCGTTGTTCCATTCGGTCGAGTCCTTCCAATTGTCTTTGACGGTTACGACGGGTTAATGGACGCAAACTTGAGTTACCACTCGTATGCGGTTGAGATGCAGAACTTGTCGACGCGATTGGCACCTGATTTGACTCTAATTTGACGGTAACTGTACTCTTATTAGTGTTATTATTATCGTTATTATTGCCGTATTGGCTGCGAAGCGATGGCTTTCTTAAAATACTACCGTCTTTGCATTGAAGTGGCCGTGAGTTTTGTCCTGCACTTAACACTACCAATTGGTTTGCAATCTTTCAAAACAAAATAAACAATTATTTGTTATTAAAATAAGAGTATATTTGACTCACTTTACACGTCGGATGAAAACTGATTTGTGGTGCAGTTGTGGTGTCTTTATTGATCACTTCAATCGGTTTCCACAACCATTCGGATGACATATCTTCGGGAATACAAAGCATCCAAATATCGCTAAACAACATATTAGGACCGCCCGAACCACCGATTATCAAGATATGCCGGTCATCGATGACGACCTGCGAGTGTCCATATCTGGCAAGTGGTTTGGGAGTGGAAGTGCATTGTTTATGCCAAACAAAGTGCTGTAAATCCAAAACCCAAATGTCATTATTACTGGCGAAGGGAAGCGGATTATTGGCTTCGCTCTGTAATCCTCCAAATACTATCATATGGTGTCCAACAATACAAGCCGAGTGTCCAGCGATGGCCGGACAATAAGAATTTGGAACAATTAAACTCCATCTGTCAGTAATGGTGTCAAAGAAGTGGATGTGATTAAAGATTCTCCACTCTTGGTGTATAGGATAGGGTGACGAATGAGTCCAACCGCCGAAAAGTACCAAATTATTGTTATAACTGACGAGTGAAGCGCACGCCTTGGGCGACGGGAAAGTACCGGTGGCTATGGGTCTGATCCAAGTACGGGTCGACAAATCAAAGCGCCACAAGTCGTTGAAAGTCGTGTTAGCTATAGTACATCCGCCGAAGACGTACATCGAGTCATCCAAACAACAGGCGCTATGAGAATATCGCGGAGATATAGAGGGACCGCTCTGTGGCGAAAAGTGCGACCATTGGATCAACTGATTGCTCACATTGTTTACAAAATCGCGTTTCAATTTCTTAATGGTTTCTGTCATCAAAACATACATTAATTTCAATTCAATTAATATGTCTTCAAATCAAATACCGATTACACGTAAGCGCCACCACTTGGACACCAGTTTGCAGTCATTGAGTTGTCGATAGGGAGACAAATAAGACAATATGTATTCAATCACCACTTCTGGCAGCTCTTCAATCGACACACTCTTCTTGTGGTCCACTTCTGGCATCTGATGACCATCTGAATCAATCACCATTTCATTCATCTCAACAACAAATGGGTTTTGATTATCAATAAACTAATTAATTATAATTTAATTAACATATTATTAAAATAAATATAATTATAATTAAATCATTCAAAATAAATGTCAAAATCAAACACCACTTCAACTAATGGTTGCCTCAAATCCAATGAGTGTTTGATTTGTAAATATATCTCATCTGTATATTAAAAAGTCCTGAAATGTAGTGTAAAGTAATGTAAATTTAGGACTTTTATGACTATATAACTCAAACCCATATGAAATGTTAGGATTGTTTTGGTTTTAAAATGTTGTCATTTAATGAAAAGTTTTCAATGAAAACATTTGACACGTTTTGAGTGAACTTTTGATTTAAAAGTTTTGACACTTTATTTATTTTGGATGTTTTGTTGGATTTAAATGATTTTGTATGCAATTTATTTGATTACAACATAATTATGATTATATCATAACTTAATTATTAATATTTTGTTATAAAAAAACTTTTCAAACAATGAATACTTTAGTAAAGTTATCGTTAATTATAGGCATTTTAAGTGCAATTGTGTTGACTTTTTTCCCTCAAATTTCAAACTATGATTTCACGTCCGGATTGACTCAATTATTGTCATATATTAAACCAACTGATGGTCCGAAGAGTAGTTGTTTGTCACCGGGAGAGGTGTTAATGTCTCGAAGTGAACTGTCGAGATATGACGGGTCAAGTGAGTCGTTGGGTCTGTATTTGTCGTTTCTGGGAGTCATATACGATGTGTCTCGAGGCGCCCAACACTACAAACCGGGCGGCAGTTACTCATTCTTCGCCGGTAAGGACGCCTCCAAAGCGTTCATTACGGGAGACTTCAGTCAATCGGGTCTATCCGACGACTTGACAGGAGTGGATGCGCAGAGCTTTGATGGCATCGAGACGTGGATTGATTTGTACGAAAAGGATTATAAAAGAGTCGGAAAACTGATCGGAACTTATTATGACTCAAACGGTTGCGAAACCGATGCCTTACGATGGGTTAGGAAACAGATGGAAGTCAACAATCAATTGAAAGACCAACAAAACGATGAGTTGAAAGTATTTCCGTACTGTAACTCCGAGTGGAGCGCACAGACCAATAGTGGTCGGGTTTGGTGTAGTCGTGGTAGTGGTGGTCAAGGACGGGATTGGGTAGGAGTTCCGCGACAACTGTTCATTACCGAGAAGAAGCAGTACCGATGCGCTTGTGTTCGTAACACTGGACCCCCAACACAGCCCGCTATTGTCTACGCTGATGACGACCACCACAACGACAATACTGGTCCTCAAGACATTGGAGATCTCAATAATCCGTTACTGAAAGAGTACGACGGATGTAACCCCAAGTCTATTGAATGTAAAATCAAAGACTAAGTGATGGTTTGCTTTAATTTATTTATTTTGATATTAAAATAAAGTAATGTTTAATGAAATGATTGAGTTGTGACACAACCGGGACATAAGTGAAGGGTTTCGTGAATAAAAAGATCGCAATCAATGCAAAAGTCATGTTTGCAATCATCACATTGAGCACCGCTTTTAGAGTCAATTTGTTTATTACAGGCATAACACTCAACATTTATGGTCGACTCCGATGGCAACTCTTTGTACAGTTCAACAGGGAATAAGTGATGATAAGAACGGGCCAAATGAGCGGGTGATACCAATGTAAGGCCACACACCTGACACTCGACCGGTAATTCGCAATATTTAGAGTTGCATTGAGGACACAGATATCCCGAAGTACTGAAGTTTGTATCGTTATTGAGATGACAGACACACATTGATGCCTCAATGCGTCCCTCATTCATGTACTGCGGAAATCCCATTCGCATTAACGATGACTCGGTTAAGGTAGAGGCCGGCGGATCCATGTGTTGAAACACTAACTCTTTGTAATGCGATTCATCTAAAACCACGTCATATAAGCCTTTAGTCCTATTGGCCAGAGTTCGGCATATTTTAATTTCTGCGGCCAAACCGATGACTGAACAACGAATGTTTTGAAGACATAGGTTGTCGATAGTTTGGTGGATGTCATTGGGATCGCAAGTGGTTAGACTACCCATCAGAATAAGTACTTCTTTGCTGGTGTGCGCCGGCATATGTCTCAAAGTCTTTGCCGCCATCTCTAAGGCATTTTGAAGGGACGGTTCACCCGTACACGCCATGTCTGATAACTTGCGAATGCCGTCCAAATGGCTCTTTATATTAGCGCTTAAATCTGTTAACTTTTCTGCCCTTTTATTTCGGGTAATAATTAGCGACAAATGGCTGATTGGGTTTTGATCGATGAAGTCGTTTACAAACAATTCCAACACTTTTGTCGTACATTTCAGTCGATTAGGTCTCAAATCGTTTTGAGTCATCGCCGAAGACATGTCCACCACTATAAACAAGTGTCTCATCTATGGATAACCCGAAGTTGTTTAATACATGAGTAAACCAAATGTCACACAATTGTCATACCATTCCGAGCCGTAAGTTCTTCTTAACGGCAAGTCTTCGACGTTTGGCTCTATTAACCAAATCATTGACCGCCGGTTCAATCAGTCCATCATCTGTCTCTGTAATCGCTTCCCTAAATAGCAAACAAACTAATTATGACATCTGAAGACAGACTAATCATTAATTTAATCAAACCATGTCTTCTCGTATTCAGTTTCCCAACGATATCCTTTAGGATCGTCATCGGCGTCCATGTCTTCAATCAAATATATCAATGGATCAGATGTTGTCAGGTATAACACAATTACACTATAGTCTAACTCTTTGGTCAATAATTATCACCAAATCAATCACTTCTTGTGGTTAAATTGTGTTCAACAAAATGTACTCAAATATTCAACAATTAAACACAAATAACGTTATTATTATTGTTTTGCATACAAATTAGTGCCCCTTTTGTGTTGACCTCGTTTTGCTTAACCCATACTTATATATCGTAACAATAATATTGATTTTACAAAACCCTAAGTAATAACAGAGAGTTTACTCAGTAGAGTCAACGCAACCCTGTATTAGTCATTCATTGTCACAAATGAGTTGATAGTGTTTGCGAACGACTGAACAAAACAACACGAATATGGCGTTCAATGCAAGCAATGGTTTGTTGTTTTGAATTGATTTAGTGTTGAATTAAATGAATTGAAGTGTTGAAGACATCAGTCATCAGTGTTTAGACAAATTGGCCAACAATTGGATGTTGTATTGAGTGTCCGTCGACCACATTGTCTGTGACCGTAACCGTCAGACCCGATAACGACTACTTCAATGAGTGGTCATTTGGCTGATTGTTGACCACATGTTGTCACTAAAGTTGTCATTATTTAGACATTTATTGTATAAATGATTGTTTTGTTAGACATTTGATTGTAAAAGAAATTGTATTTATATTTTTGAGACAAACAAACAAATAGTTTATATAATTAGTAAATAAGATAATCTATCGATGGCTATGTCGTCGCCATACAGGGCTCAGTTCAATACTGGCGGCCAGAGTCACGCGGGCGGCGGTCAACCGTCGCCGTATCATAAGTACCAGAAGTCGTCGACGAGTTTCTACGTGTTTCAACCGCGACCACCAGTGGCCGCCGTATATCAGGCCACAGAATTTGATGGCAAACGTCTTCGTAAGGCTATCGCCCGTAAAACTGTTGACTATAACTCGTCGGTCACTAAAATGCTTGAGTCAAGAGTCTGGCAAAGAGACGACAGGGACTGTCCAGCCCTTCAGCCCGATGTTGGCTACTATACAGAGGTTTCCATTCATTCATTCATTTCAATTACTTTTGTTCCCAAAACCATAGATATATACATATGTTTTGGGTTTGGTTTTGATAATGCAATTGTATTAATGACAATTGTGTTTGTGGTACAGATGGTGCCGCCATTGAACATGTTGGACAACTCATCCAATTGTATAACCACTAAGTTTGTCAGGACGTCGACCAATAAGATGCGTTGTCCTATATTTTGCGTCTTATGGACACCTGAAGGCCGACGACTGGTGACGGGCGCCTCGAGTGGAGAGTTCACGCTCTGGAATGGTTTGACATTCAATTTCGAGACCATTCTTCAAGTAATGACTTTAATCTGATCCATACATTAGAGTTAATGTATTGAATATAATGAACAATAGGCTCACGACAGCGCTGTACGGGTAATGACTTGGAGTCGATCTGACCATTGGATGGTGACGGCAGACCAAACGGGTTATGTTAAGTACTGGCAGAGCAATATGAATAACGTGAAGATGTTTCAGGCCCACAAAGAGCCCATCCGAGCAATCAGGTGCGCCCCCACTCACACCTCCCATACCTTCACCGGTGATGTATTTGTTGACTTGTATTCGTATAAAATCGTACTTTCATTCACAAAATTAATTGATTCAATAAATTGCAAAATAATTATTTTAATGCAATGCGAAATAAAGTCCAAAAACAAAATGTGATAAACTTTTCCCAAATAAAGTTTGAAATCTGAAATGAGTGTAACTTTTATGCACTAATTATTGTGATATTTATACAACGATTTCTAATAAAATTGTTTTCCAGTCAAACAACACTTTATATTCTTTTAGTTAACTATTTTATATCTTTTGTTATAATTTATGATTTAAAAATATTATTCATTAATAAATAGAAAGTATATTAATGTTTAAAATAAATATATTTTAATAAACAAAATGATTTCCAATTGTTTCAAATAAAATAAAAAACACGATAATCACGAATTGAGTCAACACTACTTATCAAATTAATAATTATTTGCTTAATGTTTCGTTTAATGGCAGTTTATGTCTACTTATCGACACCTTTTATTAGACAATTATTAGTTTTAATATTGTAATTAATGTTAAATAGATTATTTGTATGATTTAGTTAAATCACTTAATGCACTTGATGTCTAATCGGAAAGTATTTGACAATTCATTCATTACATGTATATTAATTATAAATTTATAAACTTATAAATACTAGTTTATGGTTAGTAAACAGTTAGCTTGTATTTGTATCGGCATATGAATACCCAACAAGAATTTTCTTTATGTTATAATTATTTTGTATATTTAGTTAAAAATTAGTTAGAAAATTATTTTTTTAAATAAAATTTTTATGGTATAATAAAATTCAAATAAAATTACTAATTAATTTACTTTATAATTTAATTGCAATATTAAGTATTTAATTAATTTTTAAAAATACATCCAATGAACAAACTATTCATATGTCGGTAGAAATTATTTTTTTATATCTTAAAATTATTAACTGTTTGATTTAATTGATTTATCCTTATTTATTTCAAAATCAATTACTATTTATAAATAATTAAACTTTAAATATATATTTTATAGAAAATAGCTATAAATTACTTTATATTATATATATTATTTGGCATTCTTAGATATTCTTGTTGAGTTTTAAAATATATAAACTGTATATTGGTAAAATTTACGATATAATTTACATGTTAATTGTATCATTTTTAAATGTTACAATTAAATTTGAGTACAATAGTAGTGAATTTAAAGTTTTGATATATAAATATAAATCTTTAAAAATTATATGTGATTAAGAATTAGACTTTAATTTAAGTTTTTTTAGTTATAAATTATAATAAAACATTCTATAATTTTGTATATAATTCAACCTAATAGACAGAATAGTCATTGAGATAAATATTTTTAAAATTGTTATAATTATATCAATGATTGTCACAAGAATCTTATGAATGAATGAAATGAGGGAATGATATAGTCTTTAAATTATGTTTAAATTTAATTTGAATATCAGAAGCGAATATAATGTCAACAAATATATACATATTATACTATAAAACAATTACGAAAAGTAGCCCAAACTAATTGTTGTTGGTGTTTATGGACTTTGTTGAATAGTTTTTGTCCGACTGACTCCAAACTGGCCACGTGTTCAGATGACGGAACCATCAGAATTTGGGATTTTATGCGCTGTTTTGAAGAACGAATACTTCGAGGACACGGCGCTGATGTCAAAGGTGTTGATTGGCATCCATACAAGTCATTGATAGCGTCGGGCAGTAAAGATAGTCAACAACCCGTCAAACTATGGGATCCTAAATCTGGCCAAAGCCTGGCCACTCTGTAAGTGTTATTTATTAATTGATTATATAAAACAAACAGTTAATCATAAATGTTGTTTGCTATGGCCAGACACGCTCACAAGAATACAGTAACAGATATTAAGTGGAATCAAAACGGCAATTGGCTGTTAACTTCATCGAGAGATCATTTGATCAAAATCTTTGACATTAGGAATATGTCTACAGAAATGCAGACATTTAGAGGACATAAGAAAGAAGCCAGTTGTGAGTTACAAGTTTTTATTATATATAATACTTTTAGTTAAGTGTTTAATGTATGAATGCATTGATAACAGGTCTGTCGTGGCATCCAAATCATGAAAGTTTATTTGCGAGCGGAGGCTCTGACGGGTCGATACTGTTTTGGTTAGTCGGGTAAGTGTTTAATGGTTTAGTTATTGATAAGAATAGTAATAGATGTTTGAATTGTATGACAGCACCGAGAAAGAAGTGGGAGGTATGGAGAACGCGCACGACTCGATTGTCTGGTCTTTGAATTGGCACCCATTGGGACATATATTAACCTCAGGATCTAATGATCACACGTGGTATTGCATTAAGAATATAATAATTTGATGGCTTAATACTAATTATTTGAAACATTATTTTAAAGCAAATTCTGGACGCGTAACCGACCCGGAGATAGAATGCGAGACAAATATAACCTCAATCTTCTACCTAAAGGTTCTGAAGAAGCAGAATATGATGACGTCGTTACCGCGCCATCCATTCCTGGTATGGGTTTTGGAGATAATGAATACGAAGAAGAAGAAGAAGCCATGAATGGCTCATCGATTCCTGGTTTGGGATTAAATGATGATAATAAGGAACAGCACCGTAAGGTTCCGTACGCTAAACCCATTCCCAAACAATTCCAACAACAATGGAATGGAGATTCTTCGAAGTCTATGTCTGCTATGAATAATAATCCCAACCAAAGCCCTAATCAACCTAAAGATATATCAGCGTCAGAGTCGCAAACGGGCCCCAATATAATGGTGGCTCCACACCCCAACATGGGTCGTAACTTTACGGGTCCACCAATGCCTCCTCGCTTTGCGCCCCCTTCTGGACCCAATTCTATGCCATTTATTCCGCCCCCAGGAATGCAATTACAGGGACAGAACATTCCGCCTAACTTTATGATGGGTTCCCGACCTATGCCTCCCCCACCCAGACCACCAATGATACCTCCAGGCGCTCATCAATTAAATGATCATAATATACGTCACGACAACTTTCACATTCATAACCAAAATCATAGACAAAACAATCCAATTGATCGGCCGGTGTCTCCAAGACCTGCACTAAACAGAGACACTGACGAGAGATTTGAGCATCACTTTGACGAAGACTTGAGACACTCTCGTGAAAGACCATTTGAAGAGCAGTTTGACAATAGAGTATTCGATGGCAGGCCTTATGGTCACCGACAAGACGTTCGGTTTAATGATAGGACGGGTGACCGACGAGACTTTGACGACAGACCTTTTGATGGTAACGTCAAACGAGAAGACAAACGACGCGATGAACCAATGGATCGTTGGCGTCGGGAAGACAATGACATGCCGTTCAGACATTCGGCAAACACTGACAAAGATTTTAGGGGAAGAAAAAGGGGTTGGAATGAGTCGACTAACGAACAGAATCCACACGAAGAACAAAACCATTTCAAACCACCCGCAGATCGGCAGACATGGAATAGGAATGGCAGCGCCGACAGAGATCGTGATCATAGGTATTGATTGCCTATCATTTGTCCTCAACATTCAAGTGCTTTAAATGCAAAATAATATTTATCTCAATATAAAAGTTTGATATTTAGAAGTATATAATAATAAAGTGTATATTAAAACTACTTTTGTTGTAATATTTTGAGTTCAAAATAAAATAAATACAAATGATTTGTTGATTAAAACTATTTTTCTTTAATTTCTTTAATATTCCTAAATTAAATGTACATTGTATTAAATTGTTATACGACCCTCATTTAATGTATCATTTTGATGACAAAAAGTTACAAATTGTGGTTAAAAAGTATATATTTGTAAAAAAAAAGTGATTTAAATGACGGGAAGTATGAAAAAGTTAGAAATGAATGCCAGATTGTATTGGAATAGCCTTCGAAAGTACAGTGTAAGTGCATACCTATTATCATTGTAAGTGGTGGTACGGGTGGGAACAGTTGGGCTTAAATTGCATTTTAGGTAAATTATTGATTGTAACCATTAATTATAATGCATTAACAATCAATACAAATAATGGTCAGGTAATTAATTTAGGTATTCAATTGATATCCAAAATACAATTAAGTGTATAATTATATCAGTGTTTAACCGGTTGGGCGATAATAAGTTTGTAAGTACCGCCCACTTATAGGACTGGCCCTGTGATTGGTTGGCCACCTATATGTCTAATGCACTGTTCAATGATGTGGTGATGGATTGCGTCATTGGTTTGGTGTTCACACGACTGCACCACTCAATGACTGACTGACTGTTGAGTGTTTGACTTCAAATCATTTCACCACTCATTCATCGTTAAACTGATTGACCGATCGTTTCATTTCAGTCCAATTGAATTGTCATTCAATCACTACATTCAACACAATGTAAGTCACTATTGCTTTTTCATTGTTAATACACTTATAGTTAGCTTCACATTGGGATTACAATTTGCAAATGTATTTCACAACAACTGTTATAATATTGCTTTTAAGTAATTATAATTAATTAAAAGGTGTATTGAGTGCTAATTATTGGCTTTGATTACTTGATAAACCTATGAACGACTCAAATGCTGTTAAAAAATACAAATATTGTTAGACTTAATGAAAAGTTTTTTTTTCAAGAAATGGATACAAGTATGACATGAATTGGCGATTAAATGCGGTTTAAATGTCATTCAAATAGATATTAATAGTATTTTTTTTATAATCAATACTTTGAATGCATTGTATTTTATTAGGTTAACAAATAAAATGAATGCATAACTAATAGTAATAATAGTTATTATTGAATATAAGTATTGTTTGTAATGAACTAATTTAGGTTTGAGTAAATTTGGCCCAGGGCTATTTTCTATTTATATATTTCTTTTACCGCATTCAATATATTATGGCTATTATTGTGTAATTAAATGCAAACAATTTTATTATTAAAATTATAATTACAAGATTTGCAACTATTATATATAGTTTGAAAATATACATTGAGTTAAAGCGATAATACATTTGAAAACAAAGTTTTTAAAAACTATTTCCTCAAAGCTTTAACTCACTTCATAAATGAGTTATCATTTTGTTAGGAAATAATTGAAACTTTTTTGTCTAAATATTAACTAAACATTTAAATTGAAGGCCTGAAGCAGACATAGCGCTCATTGGTTTGGCAGTTATGGGACAAAATCTCATCCTTAATATGGCCGACAATGGATTTACTGTAAAATTTATATTTTATTTAATTATTAAAAGTTTTATTTTAAAACTAAACCACAAAACATGAATATATATTTAAAATTTAACAATTAAATATTAGACGGTTAATGAGATAATTATTATACAATATATGCACTAAAACTTTGAAAAATCTATAAATTAATTGCAAATAGAAATTAACATTAAATAAAATAAATTTATAAGTTTTGAAGTGAAAAGTGTAGATAAAATGACAATTTGTATGCAGACTTTAGTCTAGACTTCAGATAACTGTACGGAGAGGTGATACTACAGGTGAAACTTAACACATTTTAACAGATTTTAATTTTGTAGATAATTATAAATTTTGTTAACATAAACATAAAATGTTTAAAATTTAAATGATGTGTGGTTTAGTTTGACATATAATGTCATATAGGAAATGACATTTCAAATGTTTGCTTTAAATGTATGTAAAAGGTTTGCGCTTACAATCGGACGACTTCAAAAGTGGACCATTTTTTGGCCAATGAAGCCAAAGGCAAGTCAGTAGTGGGCGCTCATAGTATTCAAGAGATGGTCTCCAAACTGAAGAAACCGCGTCGAGTCATACTACTTGTGAAGGCCGGCGATGCTGTCGACGACTTTATTAAACAATTGTTGCCATTCCTCGAAAAGGGAGACATCATTATTGACGGCGGAAACTCTGAATATAAGGACACAAAACGGCGTTGCGATGAACTTAAATCAAAAGGCCTTTTATTTGTTGGATCGGGTGTTAGTGGTGGCGAAGAAGGCGCTCGATTTGGGCCATCGATTATGCCCGGCGGACATCCAGAAGCATGGTATGAACACTTATGGTATTAACTAATCATTTATGTACTATAACTATACTATCATTTAGGCCTCACATTAAACCCATATTTCAGAAGATATCGGCCAAAGCCGATGGCGAGCCCTGTTGTGATTGGGTGGGAGAGGACGGCGCCGGTCACTTCGTTAAGATGGTGCACAACGGCATTGAATACGGAGATATGCAACTCATTTGCGAGGCATATGACCTGTTGAAGGATGCGCTCGGTTTGAATCACGACGAGATGGCAGACATATTCACCGATTGGAATAAAACAGAATTGGATTCATTTCTCATTGAAATCACGAGAGATATATTGAAATATAAAGACACTGACGGCAAAGCTCTGGTTTCCAAAATTTTGGACTCTGCCGGACAGGTATTGCAACATATATTCTTTATTATTCAAAACCTAATCAAAACATATATAAAATATAGAAAGGAACGGGAAAATGGACGGCCATATCGGCATTGGATTTCGGAGTTCCCGTCACATTGATTGGGGAATCAGTGTTCGCTCGATGTTTGTCGTCTCTGAAGGAGGAACGGGTCAGCGCTAGTAAAGTATTGAATGGACCAAAAGTGGACAAATTTAGTGAAAAGGATAAACAACAATTTATTAATGACATTAAATATGTGAGATTTGATAACATTAGTAAAAATATTTACAAATTGACTAATTAATTGAATGATTAGGCACTGTATGCGTCCAAAATAGTGTCATACGCTCAGGGATTCATGCTATTAAGACAAGCGGCCCAAGAGTTCAAGTGGAACCTAAACTACGGCGGTATAGCGTTGATGTGGAGGGGCGGCTGTATTATACGGTCTGCATTTCTGGGCAATATTAAGACTGCGTTCACTGAGAACCCAAAACTTACCAATCTATTGATTGATGACTTCTTTAAAAAAGAAATAGCAAAATGTCAGGATTCGTGGCGACGAGTGGTGTCCAAAGCGGCACTAATGGGAATTCCAACGCCGTGTTTCAGTACAGCGTTGTCATTCTTTGATGGTTACCGTAAGGCAACACTACCGGCAAACTTAATCCAAGCTCAACGCGATTACTTTGGGGCCCATACTTATGAATTGGTGAATAAACCGGGCACTTGGATTCACACCAATTGGACTGGAAAGGGTGGCAATGTTTCGGCCTCCAGTTATAACGCTTAACCATTTGTTTTAATCTTTGCGATCAAATTATAGCAATTTTTCTAAAATTAATTCAAAGTTTATTTTAGTGTTTAAATAGATTTTAATATATATGTACTGATGTTTTGTACAGTTTTTTTTTCACAATATATAATTTGTATGTTAATTATGAGACTAAAATCCAAATACATTCCTCAACCTTTTAACTGAATACAAGTAATTATCGACTCGACTGCGAAATGAGTCCCATTTGGTTGGTTTATACCAAATCCCTGTATTGTTTCGCTGCGCTTTCTTCTCGCTTGTCAACACATTTTTTAATAAAACTTTGTAAGTCTTATTGTTACGAAGTGACTGATCCCACGGCTCAACTAATGCCAATCCTCTCTCCACCAGCTCTGCGTTTAGACTCTTTTTGAGTAAAACCTTCTTTTGAAGCGAAACAATACATTTGATGTCATCTTCTTGTCTGGCAATAGCTTTAAACCAAACAATTTTATTTTCCACATTCAGTTTGAGCCAATATGTGCCCGAAATGGATGGATTAATGGCCACAAATGATAAGTTGAGGAGTCGGTCTACAATTCATTAATCTTATTATTAATCAATAGTAATTAATAATAATTGAATCAACAATACCGTTGTTTGCTTTTGGATGCCACGGCATTGATATAATAGGTAAGTGATCGACATTAAGTGTACCATCAGTTGAAACACTACGGACCACTCCTCTCAATGAAATACATTTCTTGACAAATGATTTGGGGATTTGTTTGTTATCATAGAATTTAGTGGCCTTTAAATGAGTGTTAGTTCAGTTATTTGAACTGCAAATTTCATAATCAACTTACAAATCGTATACTTCGCAAAGCAATAGCCGCCCCAACCAGTCCCACAGCACCGATTGATAACTATATGGTTTTATTTATTTTATAAATCAATTGCCGTTACATTTAGACTCATTTCTTACCCTCATCTCCATTAAATGGTTGTCCATATAATGGTTTAGACTTTCTATTAGTGATTTGACATCTGTTTGTGAATTCATTGTTTAAACTTTAAACCAAAAGATCGTATATCTGTAAAGTAATAAAATCAAAATAATAGCAATATATAACTTAATAAAATGTAAAATTTATTTGACTGCACATATATTTATAATTATATTTCTATACAATATATAAGTATTTAATACATAAAATGTGGCGAAATTTTAGAGAAAATAATTAGAGAATATATTTATGATTTTCAATGAATTTCAATGAACACAAAAAATGGAGACAAAAATGTTTATTCCTTTTCAAAAGAAACGCCAGATTTTGTAAACAAATATATCGGTCGTCGAAAACCTATAATAAAAACTTATTGAAACGTCTATTCAATTAACTGAATAAATAAAACAAACCTTTAGATGGGTTTTCGGGGGTACCGATCATCTCTGATTGACTGAACCCTACTTCCCGTGACAGCAAATATTCATTGAACTGTTCGGGTCTGAACTTAATGGCATTGAAATTGCTTAAAGTCGTCTCCTATAAAGACAATAACAATAATGTATTTCAATTGATGTGACATAACGTATAAATCAAATAAACATATAAACTGTATAATCATTTAATGCTTACATTTATTTTCTTTTTCTTTTTGTACGAACAGAAGGGTTGCGCTTCTAATATGAGTCTACCATTTGGTCTCAATTGAGTGAACATTCTTTTAAAGAGACATTTGATGCCATTGTCGCCCCAATTCAAGTGAATCCATTTGGTCAGACTTAAGCACAGAATTGTGTCAAACTGTTGCTTTCCAATAGACAACTCATCGCTTTCTGATACATAGTTTCCGGTTATAAAACAGACATTTTTAGGGAAAAAACAAGTGTCGTCTGAATCATGTGTTGCCGTTGAAGCTAACGGGCCGTGAAATAAAGGCAACGAAATGGGGAAGTCTTGTGTCCGAAGAACACTGGATGTAATGTAATGACGAATGTTTTTGTTGGCAATTCTGATGAGCGAGTTATCAATGTCCAAACCAATTATCTTTTTTGGTTCAAAGTTCTTAGCGATGGCCAGAGTTATGTGACCCGCATTGCACCCGATGTCCAATACATCTTTGTTGCGAAACCAATCACTCTTAAAGCACTCGAGACGTGAATCAAATTGATTACAATTCCTGTAACCATAATATCGGTTATAATTTCCGTACCGAAAGCCCTCGTCTTTTGCTCTGAAGTGTGGATCTTTTGATTTGGTTTTATTTTTTTGTTTCTTTTCATTGACTTTTGCTTCACTTTTATCCACAAATGACTCCAAATTAAGAACTGGTTTTGAAGTATTGTCAGCAAAGCGACGGTGTTTTGAACCCAACCCTTGAGGGATAACTGGAGACACAATCTTATCGACCAATTTTATGTTGTCATTGATTCTCACTTTAGGTTTGGGCGTAATTTCACACTTAGTTTTTGGTTCACAAATAGATTCAGTTATCTTTGAAGAGTCGCCTAAATCAAGGGCCGGTTCACCGACAGTGGTCTCAGAGTCAGTTCGCTTGCGTTTCCTTTTTCTCGGTTTAGACTTAACTTTTGGTGAAATAAGATCTGATTCGTCGATATCTCCCGAACTGTTCAGATTCAACGGATCGTTAATATTGGCCGGAATTAAGACCTCGACCTGAGTCTTGTGTTTGGGTGTCGGCAAAGGCGACGATTGTGGAGTCACTTGATTGGCACCGTTGGCCAGACTCGACAGGTTTAACGGGTCCTGAATGTTGCCGCCCAACAAAAATTTTGTCGGCAATATTATCCGCTCTTTACGTCTCTTATTCGCAAACTTAATGTCAGTGTTAGCTCCGAAAGAGTGTCTTCTTTTGCGGTAATTATTAGTATCACTCCTTTTGCGACCAATGGCCGAGTCATTGGTTTTGCTGAACGATACCGTAAAACTCCTTTTATTTGGCCAATCGGTTGACAATTCATTTAATGTCTTCAGTTTCTGGTTATCTTTGGACCGATTATTAGTTTTGTTGGAAATCTTCGGCAACTGATACGTGTTGTCCATCACATAAGTGGGTGACTGGTCTGTGACCCGCGGAGGCGTCACGAATGTCACGCCTCCCGAAGCCATTGTTCACAACTAATCACTCACTTCTTAAACATCCAAATCAAAGCACACGTGACTTTGTTTACACTTTCGCCACAACTAATCGACAATCGATTCAATGCTTTCACTCTAATATGGCGTCCATTTATTGACAACTATTTGATCACTTATTTGCACTCAAATCACTCCAAACACTCATTTAACCACCAATTTGTGCATCAAATCAAAGTCTAAGGCTTAAGACAACATACAAATGGTTTGATTACCTCATAGATGAGTCCAGTCGTGTCCAGTTAGACCATTGAGTCAGTCGTCTATCAAAAGCTATGTTTGAAATTCAAAGCAATAAAGCATTTAAAAGCATAACAATCGACGCATTGCGAGCCCACACACCACTCACTCATTCACATATAGGTGTCGCTCAACACCACTCACATCACACATACATTACGTACTGTACACTCATTGTAGGGGACACTCAATCACTACATTGCTTTCAATTGACATTCAATTAAAGGGGAGTTTGAATGCTAAGAGAGTATTGATTGATTGGATGAGTGTTTGAGTGATGATCATCGGTGAGTGATTGACTGCAGTGCAGATAACGAAATAAATCTGCCCCGGGCGTGTGGCAGATGCCGTGCCTGGCATGCCGTTTGCCCGGCATTTTAAATAAATTATTGGGCAGGCATTTTACA
>JAQIWK010000007.1:0-42486 GCA_034695265.1 Dissorhina ornata | reverse complement strand
TTTACATTACTACTACTTACATGCAAATAGGGAAAAGCATTTGATTATAAATTGCGAACTGAGAACTACTAATCTAAACTATTTAGTAAATAATTTATAATATAAATTCATATGAAATGTATGGCATTAATAAATATACCAAATAATTAATTGCATTGCATTTGATTGAACATAACTTTGGACATTCAGTGCATGTAGTTTTCATAGCTTTTAGTAAAAGGCTTTTACTAACAAATAAATTGCTTGAAAAATATAAATTTTATTTTATGGTATAATAAATGAATGAATAAATAAATATAAATAAAAAGATCTAGTATATAAAATTTATAAGTTAATTGGTGACGTAAATAATTACATAGATGATATATATAATTGGTATTTAATTGAAAATTTTCACAATAGATTTTTATTGGGAAATAACTTTTTTCAATAGTTATGTCATTGAAAAAAAACAAGTGTTTGATATAAAATTAAAAATAAATGTTTAATATATTACAGAGTAGTTGAGTGGTTGATGTGAAATGTGGATGATTTTAAGCTAAACTTGACATTGAAGGGTCCAAATGCCGGGACTCGTCATATTTAAGCGCCGTTGGTCTGCCGGCTCCGACGATCTGGTAGTTCCCGGTTCTATACTATTCTGCATTCATTTCATATGGTATTCACTTATTTTCAAAACAATTTTATTTTTTTGTTAATTTATTAACATTTATAATTTAAAATTTATAAAAATTTGTATTTCAAAGGCTTGTAATACTGTCATCAGCGGTATTGTTGTGGGACACATACCGATGTCTGACTTACTTGTATTACACATTAGGCTATATTGTAATACTAATTGGATGTGTGATCGTCGAGCTCTTCATAGTGTGGCTATCAATGAGAGGCTCTATTCTGAACACTGCGGCCCGAAGTTCAATGAAATATTTACTTTACATACGAATTGGTATTCAAATTAAATTAAATTTTAATATATGAGACTAATATTGTTAAACAAACGTATCTCTAATTTTTGCATAGAAAAACATTAATGTTCACTGTATTAAAGTTCATTATAAAAACTAAAAGTAAAGTGAAGTTAACTTTAATACATTGAAAATCAATGTATTTCTATGAGAAAAAGATACGTTTCTATAACAATATTAGCCTCATATATTTTATACTTACAAATATCGTTATAAATAATAGGTATATTTGTGGTCGAAATCCTATGGATGATACTATCAAGTGTTCACTTGCGTAAGAATATGCACAACAAGTCTTGTTATAATACTTTTGGAGTCGAAGCCCTGTTTGGTATAAATATATCCAATTTACTGGTCATCGGTATTGTATTCATAACCATTTGGTGTACATATGATGCGGCCGGACGTTCATGGGTTAAGATGAAAATTTATCAAAACAGTTTGAAGGAGGGTCAATCCAAGTTTAGATATAGACGCTCTGGTAATAGTCAACGCAATTGGAGACACAGGTATTTAATTTTGTTTAATCGCTATTTTGTATAAATTCAGTGAATTGTTTAATAATCAAGAACTAAGCTATTAAACATTGAGTGCTTGAATTTTAGTCTACAATTATTATATTTTATATTATTTTAATACAATTACAAATATTGTATACAATTACAGAATCGCTGTCCGAGAATATCAGGACAGTTGGGACCGAAGGTGTCGTCTATTGTTTTGTTGTGTCGGTAATAATGATCGACAACAGGTATGGTTTATAATCACTGCTAAATGTATGCAAAACTTGTTTCAAACAACATTTTTTTGATGGTTTTTTGCAGAACTCATTCACAGAAATAGCAAAACTATTGTCAGAATTCTTCCGCGACTTAGATGTTGTGCCTTCGGATGTGATCGCAGGACTTATACTATTGCGAAGACAACAACGATTGGAGAGACGTGTCATTGTCGACAAACGACAAGACAATACGTTTCAATTTCTGTCGGGAGTGGCCATCACTTCTAATACTAAATTTCTTGATGTAAACCATCCGGTTGTGGCCGAAGAGATCCGAACATTGATCCACTTTTTACACTATGGATTAGCTGTGTATGGATGGCCTATCTTTATGATGATGAACAGCGCCACTGGTTTTTGTCAATTGTTTCCGCATATGAAGTGTTGCTCTTTGAGTCCTAATTGTTGTTGCAATTGTCTGTCAAATAAGCAAAAGTCAGATCCGGAGCAGGGATTTGTTGTCGAAGACAACTGTTGTCAATGCAATTATTCTGCGCTCAAGAATATGTGCCAAACGCACAATTATGAACTCATTTACGCTACATATCACGTGGCTATCGGTGAACCGCCATTCTTCGTCGCTCTTGATTACGACAAGCGATCAGTAGTTATTAGCGTCAGAGGAACTCTGTCTTTACACGACGTAACCATTACTTTTAGACACAGAATTTAGACAATTAATGTTAATTTGATATTTTTTGTGATTGTCTTTTAGGTGATAACTGATTTGAATGCAGAGGGAGAACTACTGCCAACTGAGACCATACACGAGGATTGGTTGGCTCATAAAGGGATGGTAGAGGCGGCTCTTTATATCAGAAACAAATTGAAAGTTGAAGACATTTTGAATAAAGCCTTGAATTACTCGCCCGAAAGAGGGACCCAATCGTTTAATATAATATTAGTCGGCCACTCGTTAGGCGCTGGTACGGCAGCTATTTTGGCCATTTTGCTCAAACAAGAATATCCCGATTTAGTATGTTTTGCGTTCGCACCTCCTGGAGGGCTACTCAGCGCACCTGCCATTGAATACACAAAAGAATTTATAATATCTGTAGTGTTAGGCAAAGATGTAGTGCCGAGACTTGGTTTACATCAAATGGAAACCTTGCGCTTTGATCTCATCAATGCTATCAAACAGTGTTCACAATCCAAATGGAAAGTGATTGGCGGATCAGCTCTCTGTTGTTGTTGTCCTCATAAAGACACAAAGCTTAGCACCAGTTCTGATGATCTTTCAGATTCAAACATCACTAGAGAGTTGTCGTCGCATCCCATTGACGATTCAATAGCTCTAACAGTTCACCCGCCCCTCTACCCGCCCGGACGTATCATTCATTTAGTAAGAAATCATCCCAAAAAGTCTGAGTAAGTATTAGTTACCAATTATTGCCTTTTATAATATCATTGCTTTACTGTTGCTTAAGTCATATCAAAACATTGCTTTATTTTCTTTGCTATGCTTTCAATTCAGCATTAAATATGAGTCCAAATGGAGGTATAATTAATGCCTATTTTCTTAAATTATTATTTTTTGAAATATATTAATATTAATATAAATTAATAGGAAATTTGTTGGTAAAAAGGAGCCTATATTTCAGGCGTTATGGGCCGACAATACAAATTTCAACGAAATACTGATATCTCCGGTTATGATTCAGGACCACATGCCCGACAAGATGTTGGAGGCTCTGGAGAACCTGTTGGTTCACACGGGACCCGCCAAACCTCAAAGAATACAACAAAATGTTGTTAACACGACTGACACCAGCGCTAGTCGGCCGCGGGTGACCACTACCTGTCAGTCAATTAAAATTGAATCAAAAGCCGAAAGTCGGCAAAATATTTTATTGGAAACCAGTTTCACTGATTCGCCACTTATTGCACAAAATTTAAAAAACGAAAAAAGTCTTACCAATAGTCGATCTGTCCGTCCGTCACATTTGATGACATTTGCCGAATCGATTAGAGTTGATCTGATGCGCGACGATTGGTTCGGCGCCGCGCCATTGGCCTCACCCGAAGCTATGAGCGATGACTGTTCCAGTATATCATCCCGTAGTACAGGTGTTAGGGCCAGTTGGGCAACGCTTCCCGTGTTTACCATTAATGATCGGCAATTACCCGAACAAAAAGTAGTCAGATTTCAGCCAATAAGTGATTCTGACTTTCAGTATTCAAATATCACAAATGAAGTACAAGTATCTAGTCGTGTGAACGATGCCATGAATATACCACTTGGAGATAATGACATTATAATCAATTCAGATATCAATAGAATGGATGGATTGGATGTCTTGAACAAAGATTTACGGGACAATAAAAAAGCATTGAATTTGAACTTAAATTCTTTGAATACAAACAGCGAAGACATTAACGAAAGAAATGGTTTGTTTGGTTTGTTGGATGTGAAGGACGAGAACTATCATCCATCGTCTAATTCATCCGATAATAACGTTCAGGACTTAAACTCAGGAGATATTCTCAATTCAAGATGTGAGTCAACCAATGAGAATGAGTTGGTGGCGACACTACACCGGTCCTCATCGGATACCGATATGAGTGTGACTTTGGATACAAAACCGCCGCCATTGCGACGAAGTCACGAAGAGATCCACTTAAACAATTTGGACGATACGACTACTGTGTTTGAAGCGCATGCCAATAACCATGGTCATGATAATAATAATACTAACGAACAAACCAATGGTCGGTCTAATGGTGGGGTCCATTCGGGTGAAGTGTCGCCAACATTACAAATATTATTTCATAAACTCTTGACTATTGAGTCATTAGAGTCGCCGACCACTGAATCGTCGTCGACCTCACAACCGACGACTCGCGACCCCGACTTAAATGCAAATCAAACTTCTAGTCATTTTACTGGCAATCAGTTTTGACTCAAATGATTAGTTCAAATCAAATATTTTTCTATTTATAAACTTTCATTACAAATATTTAATCATTTATTTCATTAACAATTGAATTAAATTATTAGATATTCCTATAATGCAGGCTATATTTATACATGATTTTAATTGATTTAAATTATAAACTTTCTTATTTAACTATAAATTATCTTACTATAAAAAGTCTTATCGACAGCTCTCTCTATATTGACAAACATTTTAAAAAAAGATATTTTAAAATTTTAGACATTTTTTCTTAATAATTAAATAAATTTTATTTATATACACATATAAATGCTATATTCCTATCCCAAACTCATATAAAACATATATAAAACAATGATTTAATGAATTTAAAGTTTGCTATAATTCATTAACTAATGATATGTTCAATTAGGTTTATTGTAAATGACCTAGAATATAACAGTAAGTATTTTGAATGTATTTGACTTTTTATTTTCAAATATATAACAATTTTATTGAAAAGCGATTTTTCTACTCAATTATTTAGTCAATTATTGCCTTTTGTTGTGATATTTATAATTATATAATATATGAAAAAAGGCATAAAATCTTATTTAAAGTAATATTAAGATTTGTATTTTAACTGTGAAGTGAATTTTAAATTAAATTAATTTATTATATAATATAAACTTATATATTAAGTAAATTATTGTGATTTATATGACTGTACTTATGAAATATAATTGAAGTACTAATAAATGTGAAATATTATAAAATTAAATAAAATTGTGTATATAATTTAATTGAACCAATCATTGAATTTGAATGTAAATGATATATGGGATGTCGGTTTTTGTTTTGTTTTGTCAAAATCATGTTGCCCAGGGAGAATTGACTTGGACTAGACGGGCTCTTTTGTATTGTTTAGTTGCCTACCATTTATCTTACATATTATTTATGCTATTTATTACATCAATTGATGGAAATGACAGCAAATGAAAAACATTTTCTTCAAATAAATTGATTTTGATGTTAAGATTCCTATGGCAGAGGTTTTTGTTTTTGGACAACTCTTAAGCGCTCAATCATTTCCTAAACAATCGCTATTTTGTAAATGGAAACTACATTTCGGTCTGTTATTCTCCATCCTCTACCTAACTCTCTCTCTCTCTCTCTCTCTCTCTCTCTCTCCCCTCTCTCTCTCACTCACTCACTTACTCTCATAAGTCATTACTCATTTATGCATTTTTGATATATATTACAAATTAATATCTAAATTAAAAATAAATAAATAAAAAACAATTAAATCAATGAAATTAATGAACAAAACTAATGTGTAAACCATAGGATCTAATTGGAAAGTATTAGAAGGTGTGACAGAAGGCCAGACACAAGTGGATGAGCCGCTAACACAAGAGACTACATACTGGTGTCATCCAATTGATCTTCATTTTGTTACTAAAGGAATTCAGGGTATTATATATACTTTAATCTGTGTATTAATGATCATTGAAATTATTTGTAGTTAGAAAATGGTTTTTTGATACAGATGCTAAACAAAATAATATAATTTATCTTGCTAAAATAAGGTTGGCCTAAATTAGAGCTCCAAGTGTGGCATCAAGATACTTTTGGTCGATGCAATATATGCAGCTATGGTTTCATTCATATGCCATCGCAAGCGGGTTATCATAAAATAAGTTGTCACACGTGGAGACCTATTGGTTCATTAGGTGATCAAATATCTCAAATTTTTACCGATGAAAGTCTTAAATTGTCAAATGAAGACATTATAACCACAGAAAATCGGTCTCGACTTCAAACACAAGCCATAGGTTTAGTAAACTTCGAGCTCTATATTGTGTTTAAAAATTTTGAAATTTATGGTATCGAAACATAAGATTATATCGACAATCAAAATGCTTTCATTAAACTTATTACTATTTATGTTGACCATGATCAATTTAAGTGTATGTCAAACTAATAATACAACTAATAATCCAACTAGTATTACGCTATTGAATACTGAACCACCAAATAATACAGTATTGCCAATCACTACAACTCCTATACCACTCACTACAACCCCAATGCCTACAGTAAAGCCTACGGAAAAAACAGCGTTAAGTGACTACAAACACTTGGACGACGATTACTGCGCTTGTAATTTACGGCTCGGTTTGTGTGACATAGACTGTTGCTGTGATAATGAAGATTGCCATCCAGATCAGATGAAATCTTTTGGACAATGCATTGAACCCACTAAACAAATTTATGATTCAAGATATTGCAGTCATAGGAATATAGTTTATAGTAATAACGCCAAAACTCAGGTAGAAATGTCTTCAAACGGTTTGTTTTGTATTGTTTGGGACAATACTAACAAAAGACAATTGTATGATGATATAAAACCATTCATTGATGGCAATAAACTTGTCAATCTAACGGCTCAACACCCGTATAATTGGGCCATAAATTATATTAAGAAACCTTACAAATTGTCCGAAAATGAGTTTCAAAAACCAGAGATTAGATCTGGAAATAATTTATTGATTTCAATAAATGGATCCAAAGTGCCGACAATATGGCAATTACCGCAATCTGTTTTGCTTAGAGATGGACAATGCAATTCATTACAACCAATTAAATACATGAAAAACTTCTACACTTCTTGTTATCAATTAATCCGTAATTTGCGAGACGAATGTGAAAACAATATATATTTGAATTCAATGTATTATAATTCATCTGAATTTGTCTTTCAAAACTTTTTAAACCAAAGCCAATACCAAAATATCTCTATTCAAACAAAAAGTAATTTAAAGTCGAGTGAATTTATAGGCAATATTTGTAAAAATGTAGTTAAATCTGTTGAATACATTGTACGACATAATGGGTCGGCAGGTATTGTAAGCGCAGATCTATTGATTAAAACAGATGAGGTGACAGACAATACCAAGTGGTTTATGCAGTCATTTAATGTGACATTTATTTGGGATAATATTACCACAAATAATACAATAGAGTTGAGTGGAAATCCAGGCTATATTGTTGGTAAACCTATTTTGGCTGCTTATGTCGACAAAGTGACAAAGAATCGGACGCGAGATGTAAATGGATACAGAATATTGACACCAAATCATAACATCTTCTGTAACACTAAACAGCCAGAGAAACAGTCAATGAAATTTGGGATAAATTTAAGATTTGGATGTCTTTTGAAGATTGAATTTAATAATGAAAACAATTTTTGTGATTTCATACAAAAACAAATATGGGAACAACTGGAGCCACAATCTCGTGAAAGCAAAAACAGCATTCAAATTGGTATGTTTGGTAACACTTGGAATGACACATCATCTGATTGGATCCCAATCAAGGAAGACAACAACCCTGTTATCGATAGTTGCGGTAATAGTTGTGGTGATAGTTGTCCTACACTTGTGACCGGTATATCATTAGACCTATACTACGCCAAGACTGGTAATGCAAATCAGCCGCAGATTCAGATTGTGGGTGCAGTCAAACAATTTTATACACAAACAAATATTTTAGTAAAATGCAAATCAAAATCATTTGATTGCAAGGATTTATTCGTTGAATTAAGCAGTTCTGTGACATTTATAGACATAACCCGACCATCGAGACCAGACCATCTCCCTCCCGTAGCTTTTAAAATACAATTGCCTTCAGATTTCTTTTATCCATTTTTAACCGATTCTTGTCTCTCAACACTAATGCCTAAACAATTGATACTTTTTGTAATATTTATTAATTTTGTGCAAAACATTGAATTTTGAAGTTTTGATAAAACACTAATTTTGTTGTTGTTTTTTTTATGATTAAATCAAATATAATATTTTTAAACAATGAAATTAAAGTTATGTAATAACATTAAATGCACACACAAAAAACTATTTGTATTAATATATCTATAAACATATAAATTATACATGATTAGTATTTAAATGTGCATGATTTTTATTTATTTATTTGAATAATACATTTTGCGTAACATATATATTATATTAAATTATTGAATTTAACCACAAAATGCATACAAAATCACACTATATTTATCTCGATTTAATATATTCGTGTGTTTATAAATAATAAATTAAATAAAAAACTTTTATAACAAACAAAACCCAAAATTGTGGTCATTATGTATGGCAACCAAATGGACGTCTTTTTACGGCTCAATTATCACGAATACCCTGGTAACCGATTCAGCCAAAGGATTTTGATGTCCAAAACAAAATTTATTTGTTTGTTTAATATACAAAAAGTAATTTGCTTGTTTTGTATAATTTTATTATTTGCTTAGTCGGCATAGTGTCAAGTATATTAGCAATTATCCAGCAAATAAAATATGGGCTCAATTGTAATGATAGCTAAAGTTTCTTATAAAAAGAAAATTTGTATTTTATTTGTTTTGTGTAATATTGGACTGTCCGAAACTAGCAAAGGTACTGTGTCATTTAATTTTATATTTAAAAATTTTTTTTTTAATTAAACAAAAATATTTGGAAATATTTTTGATGAATATTTAATTATATTTCAGGCAAATGTTTGAACGAGTGTTTAAATGGTAATTGCTTTGAGAACACGGGTCAGTGTGTGTGCGACCCGTGTTGGGATGGCATCAAATGTGATCAATACGGTAATTGTATTTGCTTTATATTAATTGTTAATTAAATTTTGATTTAAAATTATAAATAAATTATGGTCTTTATTGTTAACTTATACGGGCATTTCTTGAAAAACTTTTCAAATACAGATATATTTGTAGTATTTATTAAAATGGTTTTTTAATACGCTAGTATTAATCTAATTATTTATGCTGGATTCAAAATATTTAAAATTAAATATAAAAATTATCATTAATTACCTTTAATTTAGGCTGAATTTTAGAAATTAAATATAAATTTGAATTAGAGTATAACATTGAAGTTATAATATTTAAAATAAAATAAAAATATTATTTTAAAGAATATTCTATATTCTAATATCAGTTTTATCAAGTTAAATTTATAAAATTTTTAAATATAAATATATAATAATTTTATAACCTTAATTATTAAATTTATCATTAAAATAATAGTTAAAAATAGTATTTATAAGTTATAATATTTATCTTATAATATTTTAGTTGCATTAAGTTGCAATATATCAGTCATACAGAATAAAATGATATGCTATATAAAACTAAACTTATAAATAAATAATTAGTAATTAATAAATAATTAATTAATGAACAATTGACGTAAAACTGCTTTAGCAATTATTAATATTGTTAAATTAATATATTTATACATAATTATACTGTTCAATGAAGGTCGCGTTATTTTTCTATAAATACTTTATAAACTATTAATTAAATATTTACAATATTATTTATTTTGGTATTGTTTTAGTGGATAATCATTGGCCACAATTTGAAAGCAATGAAAAAAGCATTTATATAAATAGAGATCATATCGACAAAGAAAAGCCTATTTATGTGGCAAAAGCTCACGATTTAGACTTTGATTTGACTTGTGGTCAGTCACACAAAGATTGCATTTGTGGTCAAATTGTTTACGACTTGAAAGATATTAATTTTGACAAAACATTATTCAAAATAAATCCTAAATCTGGAGAGTTATATATAGCCAAACCCCAAAACATAGCAATTGATTACCGATATTCACTAGTAATTAGTGGCAAATCTGCAAACAATAATAAAACTAATGCAAAGACTACTGAATTACACTTAACTGTTATCATTCAAAACCAATTAAACCGAATCCGAAGGGAAGCCAAAGAAGAAAAGGAAACAAAAGATGCTTTAATGACAACTAATAAAGAGCCCATTACTAGACAGATCACAAACTTTCAAACTACTTTTAATTTAAGGGTACTTTCGGGTGAAATTAATTCATTAACCATTGGTAATACAATTCAATACAGACTAGACGTGGCTTTGCCGCGAACCAGTGGACTCGACCTTTTGCTCGAGTTATACACTAAAGATATTGTTAATGAAGACTATTCTCCAGCTTTATCTTTATATAATATAACGGTCAACAATAAAGTGGCCGGAATTGGCTTTTTGACTAATGGGGCACCGCCTAAACCTAAAATGTATCTTAATCACATTAATAACAATGTGGTAAATTATAATTATTAATTAAGTTAATTATTAGTTTATTTATAAATTGATAAATGGACAAATGTTTTTGTAAATATATATATTTTTTATCTTAAAAAGTATGACAGAATTGGACTAGACTTCGGAATGGTAGCCAATAACGGCGCCGATGGTAACAAAATGTCTGTATTTTTCTCGGTAGCTATGGTCAGGACAAGCAATATAACATCCAAAGGCAAACACTTTATAACAGTTGGTGCCGAATATAATCAAGGATCGTACGTATGGGTTGGTGTTTCCCAAGTGACCACTGAAATCATACCACCGGTGAGTTATTTATAATAATTTATAAAATTTAAAAACAAAATAAATTAAATAAAATTTAGGCCGAAGACCAAAAGCTAGCAGAAGTTAATGTAAAAAGTGCGCCAACCATAGCGTTGGACAGTGCCGTCACACTTACTGCAGAAGCGCTGTTAGAGTTTCGGTCAGATAATGTAATATTAGAGATGTGGGGGCCATCACACCCGTACGAACCCAACAATGTTATAGCTATGGGACAAATAGGTGTGAGCGAGTTTGGCGGTAACTATCAATCGGTTCCCAATCAACCGCAACACTATTTGACACGAAGAGTTGAAAGTCAGTCGCGACTATCGTATCAAAAAGCAATCCTAGATATGGGTCTCATCACCAATACAGGAGAAAAAATAGGCCGACCCTCGTCTGACTCTAATAACAAATTAGTGTTTACTTTCTCTATATATGCAACAAATAATAAAGAAAATGTGGGCAAAACAGCGCCAATTAATCTTCAACTTACTGTTGGAAACAATACGGTTTGGAAACAATCTTTTGAAATACAAGTAACCGAAAGAAAAAACGAGAAATCAGTGGCGAGAATGTTAGCCTCAAATGCAATCTACGATCCGTTAGTGGGATATCAGGGAAATCTAATTACACTTACATTATATACTGAGTTTAGTGAAGCAAACACTTTTGCCGACTATTCAGTAGTAGTAGAAGTACCCACTGCTCGAAAACTGGCACTTCTTGAGCCCTGTTCTGCCAGACTTGTCAAAGAAGAGACAGGAATTAATATTCCTTACGTTGAATCCAAACAAATTGAGCCAACACTTGAAGGCAATCAATATATCTTTAATTTTGGACGAATTCAACTCATAAGACAGCGCTCGCCCTCAAAAAAAGATGAAAATACTTTAGTCACACAAATCATACTTAAGATTGCTTTTCATGAAGAAAACATTGAAGGTATTAACAATTTTTGTTGATTATATTTAAATTATTTAAATTGTGTTTGAATTTAATATAATATAAATAAAATTACAGGAAAATTATTGGTTGCAAACGTTAAGGTTATAAGTGGTATAAAATCAATTAAAGTTAAGTCGGAAAACATTCAAGTAATTGCCGAAAAGAAGTCAGACCTTCCAGAAATTGGTGTTAAAAAAGTAGTTCCTTGGGATGAACTGTATGTTGATGGAGCAATGTCTGTCAATATAGATATGCAATTACCTACCAGTGCTGCCTATGAAGGCGTCAAACTAGAAGTTCACGGCAATAACGAAACGGGTCTTAATTTACCCGAAATAAGTATCTGTCGTTTGGAAGTGACACGAGTGGGACAATCGATGCCCTGTTCTTGTGTCGGAAAGTCTAATATTAATAAAAATAAAGTTTTGTACGAAAAACATAACAATAAAAACACAACGTTTTACGATTACTCGTCCATAAGTGTTGGCGATCTATCAGTTCAATCAAAACCATTTGAAGATTCAGAAAGAAAATTAAATTTAAATTTTGTGGCCACTATTCTGGACGGTACTAACTTTCAGACGGGTGTTAATTATCCGTTTTTTGTTGGCCTAACACTCGGACAAGACTTGATTTGGTCTTCAAATATGACATTTCCAATGAAATTAGAATCGCCACCCGATATGCCTTCAGATAAAAAACCAAAATTAAAGTCTTATTTAAAAGATAATTCTGCAATAAATGCTGGTTTAACTACTGAAGCAGTTATAAGACTTGAAATACCGGTCCATACGATCACTAATTATACTATGGAAGTGTACCCAATGGACGATGAAGTGTCTATTTGTGGCATTTGGATCACACATGTTGGCCGAAACATGCCGTGTCTTAACCCTAATATCAAAGCCGAGTACGAGATGACACGCATCGGCGAGAATAATAAAGCAGTCATGAACTTCAAAAATATAGCCAATACTGGACCTAATTATCTGATATCTCCCGAAGAGGAACTAAACGCCAATACAATTGAATTGACCGCAATGTTTAGAGTGCGCGAAAGTGCGATAAACAATAAATTTGTTGAATTTATTGTAAAATATGGACAAAACCAGTTGACTGTCAAAAGTAAACTAGAAATACCAGTCATTAAGAGTGGCGCTAAATATACCAAAGTATTCAAAGCGCCCAAAGTATTCACATTTGATACCAGCGATGGCTCGAGAATAGCCGGCGCCGGTATTTCATCTCTGCTAACATTTGACATGGAGTTGGAGGCTAATAATCAGGCGCCCATTAAAGCCGAACTTGTGGCCAGTAAAGAGTTTGAGATATGCGACGCTAGTGTCATCAAAATTGGCTCTAATTATCCATGTTTTTCACCCTTTGATCTGAAGAAACGTAACTCTGTTTTTGATTTGGGAATGATTTGCAATACATTTCTCAACAGAGAAGACATTCATGAAAATAAAGTTCGTTTAGGAATTGCTGTCAGATTTCATGATGACTTAAAAGATGGACAAAATGTGCGACTTATTGGACAGGGATTTGTTGGCAATTCGTCGATAGGAAAGCAACAAAACATTGATTTAGTGGTCACCAAAAATAGCGACCAAATGTTATCGATGGCCACCGACGCTAAGATCGCTCCCAAAAGTTTGACTCCATTTCCGGCAAAGATCAGAGATAAAGTGTGGATTGCTTTCAATGTGACTATACCTCCGAAATCTACACTCAAAGTAGGTATTGAAGTGCGAGGAGTTGTGGAAGAGAATCGGGCAGTCATTACAGTTCACGGCTTAAGAATAAAATCGGGAGGCGTTAACATTATCTGTCCGATGGCTAACGCCAATCCAGCGCTTAAATTTGATTCAAGTGTTGCAAACAGTCAACACGACATCGTGAGCGCTGATTTAGGATATCTGTCTAACTTTGGGTTTAGTCACGCATTTGGCAGTCATGTGGCCGGCGATGACGACATCACCGTTGAAGTGTTGGCTCAGTTTACAGACCATCCAATTACTGACGAAAATTCCGATCACACCATCAAAATGACAGCTATTTTCGGCGACTCGTCAGATGTTCACAAAATAAGTGCCGCTAAATATATGCGAGTCTTGAGGTCTCGTTCCGAGCGACCGATCATTGAGACGGAAATCCTTATAAATAATTCAACAGTTTATGACCGAAATCAAGTGATTGACGCCACGGCTATCATAAAGCACTCAAACGCTTCGACTGGAGAGCCGGCCAACCCATCCCTCCGTCTCTTTCTGCCGCCTTATCTAAAGTTTGGACGAATTGTTTCGTTCAACACTAAAGATAAACCAATTGTTCAAAACAACTCAATCGGCTCTACTGTTGATATTGTGGTACGAAATCTAATACACAAAAAAATAAATTTATATATAATTTATTAATAAACTTTTTATTTGTTAATCTACAGTTACAATGGATTTTGTTTCCGGATGTGTTTGAAGTAAACTTTACTCTTATAGTAGATCCGGACAACCAGAGAGGGTATGGAAAGAATGAGACATCTATATCGACGCCATACAGAATGCTTTGCGAGCACTTCCGAGTGTCTGTATCGTCAAAGTTCCCGTGCAGTCAATTCAAGGACTTTATGTTCAAAGCTAAGAGTTCGGGTATGTTATTGTTGAACACATCTATCATTAATAAATGTCAAAGAGATGTCATTTTATATAACATCATATAAAATACATTAATTTTAATGAACTTATTTGTGACTTGACTTGTGAGCAAAACTCTCAAAGCATATTAAAAAAATAAATTTATTTTATGCGATAAAGAGTGTGACAACGCGTTAGGAATGGCTAACGGACTCATCAAAGACTGTCAGATAAGCGCTTCATCAGCCATCAGCGCTAACTATGCGCCACATTTGGGTCGATACAACTCCGGTAACTTTTGGGCGCCGTCTATGAGATTCTGGTCTCAGCGACAGTACCTTCAGGTGGACTTCTTGAGGAAGACTCGGGTGACTAAAGTAGTGGTGCAGTCGCTGCGAAACAATCGCAAAGTTATGGCTTACACACTGCAGGCCAGCGATAACAATAAGATTTGGTTCAATGTTAACGACGTTTCTTACTTGAGTTACTCGGAAGGCTCGGCCACTGACTTCATTCAACGACCACAAGAGGCCCGTTATTATCGATTTGTTGTGGAAGAAGCGTCCGATAATAACAAGGAAAACGAACAGTTCATTGCTGTCAGACTCGAGTTCTTCGGCTGCTATTTGGAAGGCGACGACTCATTCAGTAATTCAAACCAATTAATTGATTAATTAAGTGTTTAATACTAATGTAAATATTTTATTTATATTAATTATTTATAAAAGATGGGACGTGTGTAGACAAACCCAACACATGGTATTCAGACTCCAGTAATCGACTCAATCGTCACTTTTCAGCCGATCCTTACAATAATATAATTTATTTCTGCGACTCTACATCTGATATGAAGTAAATATTTTTCAAAATTAATTAATTTTATAAAAATGATATCAAAAATAAAATGTTTGCAATATATAGCCAACAGGTTTGCTATTATTCAAACTCTGGCGGCAGTACTTGGAATATAATCGGCCGATCGATAGACACGATCGAAGGCTACGAACTATCGTCGGGAAAAATATTTGCCGTGAATTCTGGTGGACCGGCATATCTGAGCACAAAGGATGGCCTCAAATGGACACCAGAACCATACGAAATGTTCAATCAGAGTCTATCTCATCCAAAATTTCAGCACAAAACCGTTGTACCCGGTCTTCATAAGGAAGGCTTAAGAAGAATGAATCTAAAAGTTGGAAACTGGAAAGGTTTGGTCCAAACATTTTTGCTTAATACTCAGTGTTGTATTTTATAATTAAAAATGTATTATTTATTTTATGAATTTATTTCAAACAGCACTTCACGACGGCTTATACTTTGAGGACAGCGCTGTCCCCAAAGCCTATTGGAATAAATGCTGTAAAATGTAAAAATAAAAAATTGACATGGATACTATATTTACTATTTTAAAAACCATATAAAGTTTATATTATAAACCAACCAACAATATGTTAAGCTGTATCAATTTTAAATTTTGTTTTTATTATTATCAACAAAAAAATGAGATATATTTTTATGTTATAAATTCATATTTTCAATATTAATATTAATAAAATCTGTTATTTAGACCACACTCTTATCTGTGATAGACTTGAATTAATTGAAGTTTTTGTTTGTTTGTAGTAATAATTTTTTTTGAAGAAATGTTAATTTGCACATTATTTTGTGTTATTTAAAATAAATAAATAAATATTTTATCAATAATTTATTAATTTTATTTTTTCAAGACGATTTGATTGTAAAGTTTCAATTTAATTAAAATAAATATTTTATAAAGCATTCAAATGGTATTACAAAATCAGTTATTTAACAATTGACTTATAAGTAAACTTTATTTTTTCTTCTTTTATGTGTTACAAAAAGTAATAGATTATTAATTTAGTGACAAAAAAGGTGTCCAATTAGATGTGTTAGGTCATTTATTTGGCAATGGTTTATTTAATTTATTTGGTTTATTGGTTTTGGACAGTTGACAGGACTTTTGACTTATAGGCGCAAAACACTTGAACCAATACATCACAAGAATTATGATTATAAGTGCCATTGAAAACAATATAAATGAACCCAAACTGAAGCCTAAAAGTTGCCAAATATAAGCACCGACTCTGTACTGGTCATCATTACTGGTCGTGTTATTAATACTTTTAACATTAGTTTGATTCATATTTTTAATTTAGTTTTAAAATTTTATTTTATATTTTAAAAATAATTATTTGAATATTTATTAGTTAACAATAAAACAATAACGGGCTCTTCAATTCAAATACATTATATTTTCAATTATAATTTATAAACTATCTTTCTGTGTAAGCCAGCAAACTAATAGTTTTGCATTTTATTTAAAAGTGTTACATAAAAACATAAATTAAATTATGTCTTGTAAATTGTTTTAATAATTATTTAATTACTAATTGTGATTTTCCAATTGTAGAAATTATATTTATCTGTGAGTTTTATAAGTTATAATAAAACTTTTGAGAAATCAAGAAATAAATTGAAACAACTGACCAGTTGGCAATTTCAAAATGCTTGTTTAAAAAATACAAAACAATTATAGTTTATAAAGTTAGCTTGCAAAATAAGACACAAAAAAATGATGGGAAGTACCTAGATATCTGTTAGTATGTTTGTGGCTCAACACAGACTATACTGTTTTCCAAGTGCTAAATAGATATGGGTTTGAGCCCTGGGATCAACTGGACGTCGATCGATATAATTATATGTTATAGCATTTAATAAGAAAAATAAATACTAGATAGGTTATAATAAAATATTTTTATTTGTTATATAATTTTGTTTTTATAAATATTAATATAATATATATATAAAGATAACAAATGTTTTTAAACATAAGTTAGCTTTTAATCCAAACACAGTATACAGATCATTGAAAATACATAGTGAATAAAATGCAATAAAAGGTTTGTTTCAAATGAACCAATATTTTTGTCAAAGAGTTATACGAAATGTTGTTTTTCTTATGAGAATAAAGCAAAACATTTATTATATAAAAAAAACAATAAAATGAATAAAATTGAGAACAACTCATAATAAAAGCAATCTTATAAATGAACATTAATTGTGAAATATTTTATTATTACTATTTTTTAGGCCATCAAAAGTCATTAGCATTGGACTGGAAACAAATTTTTGTATATTGTTAGTAATTTTATTTAATTTGACGATGAGCATTATATACAATTTTTGTTTGAATCGTTAATTATGATTTAAAATCTTGATAACTTTTATGATAATTTTTGTTTTTTAGATTTTTTGTGTTATATTTAGCGTCCATTTAATTTAAATTGATTTTTATTGCCAAATCTAATGATTATTTGATAATTAATGAAGTGATCAATTAATGAGATTTAAATCCAAAATGAATAGCCCTTTAATGACTGGAAGTCTTGTAAATTGAGATTATAATTATCACATGAAGTGAATTGACATAAAAATAGCAATTCATTCATAAGTAAACATATATTTTAGTTTAATTTGCACACAAAAACTCATTCATTTTAATTACAATAATTTATACAAATATTTTTAATTAATAAATTTATTTAAATATTTAATTTAATTAAATGTGAATAATTTTCAAACGTGAGTTACGGGAACTGTTAAAAAGTGGCCACAATTGTTGTTCGTGTGATCCTTAGGGTGTGTGGGCGACGATGACTGGGATGTGATGGTTGGCGTAATTGGCAACGAATGGGCCGACCCTTTGGGTAATTCAAGCAGATTAGTGCACGAAGAAGAGTATTTGGGTTGATTAGGTTTGGCACTACTGTTATTGTCGTCGTCGTAGTCCTTCTGGTGGTCCAGTCTTAGAGTAGACGACGAATTAAAGTTGGCGTCCGATCGCCGTACAGACCCGTTACTGTAATAAGACCCTGATCGTATCAACTTAAATGAATTGGCATTTCCAGTCAATACGGTAGAGTAGGCCAGTTCTGGTATGTGTTGCCGATCCAAACACGGCAAACACCGGCCAAATGTGTCTTTGAAAGCGATCCGAAATTTACGAGACATTAATTGATACAAAATAGGGTTTATAGTGGCACTCAAATAGTAAGTAACACCAGAGATGTGAGTGAGTATTGTGTAGATATTGATGACAAGTGATGTCCGGATATTATTGCGGACTATATTTACGGCCAAAACTCTTTGGGCGTGAAATGGAGAATAACAGAAGACAAACGATATGACGACCGCAACTGAAATTATAAAATTATAATAATATTTTATTAATTATTTCATTTCATGTAATCAGGCATTTTGTAAATTATGCAAAAATTATAATAATATTAATTAGCCAACAAGTGTTTAATAATTTATTAGGATCATTAAATTTATTTAAGATTAACGAGTTTAATATGATTATTCATATAATATTCATAAAATTCATAATTAATTTTATATAATATAAAAGTTGTGTTATTTTTGTATATAAGAAAAAAATTAGTCCATCATAATATGTTACTAATATATTTCACAATTTTTTTTTTGCTTTCCTTAACAAGAAATATTAATAAATGCTTAAAGTAGAGAGAAGTGTCATTTATTTTAACATTTTTTGTGTTAATAGTACAATAGTTGTAGTAAAAGTGAGTGAGTGAGAGAAAGAGAGAGAGAGAGAGAGAAAGAGAGAGAGAGAGAGAGAGAGAGAAGTATGTTTTATCAAATGAAGAGTTAGAAAAAAGTTTGTGTCTCAAAGGGATCACATATCGAGAGTCCATATTTAGCTGTAAATGAATGGCTCTATAAGATATCAATGCAATCACAACATTCACTATTTGGTTAAATATTAACTAAAATCGACTCAAATTCTGGCGTTAATGTAATGCTTACACAAAAATCCTTATTTCGCTGTTTTTCTATTATAGACCACAGATTTGACATCATTTCGGACCCATTACTTAATTACACCGATCTATACACTACTCTATACCATACTCTGTATATGTTGTTTACAATCAATCAATTCTTATTATCTAACAAACAATTTTTATTTGTTTTTTGTGCTCATCTCTTGTTAGCGCTAATTGTTTTCCAGATTATAAATAATATTAAAATTTTATTTCCTTTAATCTTGTCTTACTATTAATCCTATTTATTTATATTTTTGTGTATATTTGTTATGAACCAATTTCTAATACTCAAAAAACATTTTTAAAAACATTTTTAACCGTCTAACCTTATGGTGTTTTTCCAAATAAACTTGTTTTGTTATTTGTTTTATATTTGAAAATATTGTATTTATGATGACATTTGTTTTTAGGGTTTAATGAGACAAATAAAATACAAACATAGCAATCAAAGGCTCAAAACTTATTCTCTCTCTCTCTCTCTCTCTCTCTCTCTCTCTCTCTCTCCCTTAAAAAGTAACAAAAGTATTTAAGTTAATAAAATAAAATAAAAATAAGTATAAGTAAACGTAAATATAATAAATACAAAAGTCTTATATAAGTCTATATTTACTGCGAATTGAAGTATTGGTAGGAAAGAGAGAGAGAGAGAGAGAGAGAGAGAGAGAGAGAGAGAGAGAGGACGAGAGAAGTGTAGAGTAAGTTTGTGTCGTATTTATTGTCGATAGCTTTTATCGGTTGGGAAGCAGTGAATGTAATGAACGGCACAATCGCCTCATTTATTCCCAACACTATTATATACAATAATACTATTTTCTGTAGTTTTATTCAATACAATATATATTTTTTGCTAAAATTTTTGGGTTAACTAAATTAATAACTTTTACTCTAGATTTTGTAATTTATTTATTTAGAAATATTTACAAAATGTTAATTAACTCATTACTTTATTTTGACGCCAAACAAACCAAACAATAAAATAAATTAACATAATTTTATACTTGTTTTTCAACAGACGCGCTGTGAATCATTCAAATTCATAATATTTGTCATGATTTTTGTGAAATACAATATTTTGGTACTATTTTATAAATTTATGAATAAATTGGTATAAATTTTGTAGTTTCAAAGAAATGTATTATTATTATTACACAATAAAATTGAACCTGGTTGTAAAAAGTTTCAATTTGACTAAATGTATATCATATAACTTGTTATTATATATAAACTACTGTCGAGTGAATAAATTATTTTAAATATTAGCTTTTTATTGAATATATTATAAAAATATTATTAGATAAAAATATATATATATATAAAGTGGAATAAATATAGTAAAATAAATTGGATAATTAAAACTTTCAAACAATAAAACAAAATAATATTTAAATCATTAGCTTGGGAAAAAATAATTAAGTAAATGTAAAAGGTCGTATTATTATTAATATAAGGTTTTAATATTAATATAATATATCTAAAAATAATTATTACAAAATATTTTATAACAAAATATATTTATAGATAATATAATATAACAATTTTTGAATAAAATTTAAATTTATTTATAAAAATATTCAAATTAAATTATAATTAAAATATATTAATAATTTTAGACTATTTTATATATTATATAATATATTATACAATATACAATACATTTTGCTTTTAACTTTAAACAAGCATAAAATACATTTAATTTAATAATATAATATAACTTTTATGATAATTAGTTTAAGAAAATAAAATTTTTGAAAGGCCAAGTTTATGTTTTTTATATAAAAACCATAGCACTATTTATTATAAAAATAATATAAAATTATATATTTAGTTATGTGAACGCCTAGAAATTTATTTTTAAATATAATTTGAATTATAAATAATATTATAATTATGATTTTAAAAATTTAATATTCAAACATTTTAATGCAGACATAATAAATAAAAAAGACACACTTAACTGTAAACTCAACTGTAATGCAGTGAAGCTTAACCTTAAGACTAAACTGTAAATTTTTGCTAGATAAGATATTATTTGATTATATATATTTTTTTAATTTAAAAATAATTTAAAATTAAATAATTTATTAAGAAATTGCTTATGTTGACTGATAATTTTAAATTAACTAAAAAAGACATCATTCACTATTTAGTTTACTATAAAACTATTTTGTTTTATATTTAAATAATTGCTAAAATAATAGACTTTAAAACATTTATTTATTTATAATAGTTTTAAAAAATAAATTTAAAAAATAGCTAAACATTTAGTTTAAAAATCAATAAGAGAGAGAGAGAGAGAGAGAGAGAGAGAGATGAATCAATACTATTAAATGAACTGGTTGGTTGGTATTAAATTGATCAGCCATTAAGAAATAGAGTATTATATTAGAAATAGAGTAACAATGGGTTGCAATGATTTGGTGCGATAAGTCAATGGTATATACAGTATATTAAAGTGAAATTGTGTAACACTATTGTATATCCTATTTTGTGACCAAAAAAAGTAACATTAAAAAGAAAATCAGATTTTATTTTGTTGTTAAGAAAATGCTTTTTTCTGTTTTTCACATGTAATATAATAGAGTGAGACGGGAGCCTTTTCTAGCTGGCTGTTTAACTAAAGTAATGGACTCAATTGAAAACTATATATATATATATATAACTTAAATCTAAATCCAAATCTTAAAATTATTTTTGGGGCAAAATTTTTTTTTCAAATAGTTTTATTTTTCACTAAAACGATAATAAAATTGATTTCAATTCAATTGATATTTTGTATCCATTTGTTGTTTGCTTATTATTATTATTTTTTTGACATTAATTGAAATCATTTGTTGACAACTGTGTAGTTGAACTCAGATTTTTAACGTAAAAATTCAGATTTTATACTAAAAAACATTTTAAGATTTCAAATTATTTATCATTGCTTTAAATGTCATGTAAAAATTTTTTAGTCTAAAAACGGTATTGCATTGAATTTATATGATTAATATCATTGCATAGCATATAATATATTTGCGCTTTATATTTGGCAAAACATTTTATTTTTGCTTATTATGAGTTTTCATAAAATAAATTATTTTTATAGTAAAAAACATTTTGAGAGAGAGAGAGAGAGAGAGAGTGAGTGAGTGAGTGAGTGAGTGTGAGAGAGAGAGAGAGAGAGAGAAGAGATACAAAAACTGTGTTTGGTGAAATAATTTATTTAGTGTCTTAAACATTGCTTCAATTTATAGTGAAGTAAATTAGATGTTTAATTAAAATTTTAATTAGTTTTTGTGTATCAAATAGGAAAGTAATTTTTAATTGATTTTATGGCAAATAAATTACAAACTATAGACATTGACTGCACGTCACTGTTAACTAACAAAATCTAGTATTAATTATACAAAAAAGGCTAAAATCACTCATCAATCTCATCAAAAAACATAAAAACTTAATTTAAATCCTAAATGTAAATGTGAGGGTAATTAACAAGGATACAATTAAATTACGTATAAATTATTTAACACAAAACAAATATATATAATTTTTCAAAAATTGTATCTTATAATTACCTATATGATTTATTTGTTATACATGAATATATAAAATGTAAATTACATTATGTAATATTCATGTGATAGCGTGCACCTTTTTTTTATAAACTAGCGTGATCATATAGTTTTATAACAAAACTTTTATTGATATAAAAAACTATTTTGAATACAACACACAATAATTTCAAGTTTAGTTGTCTTAACGTAAATCCCAACCAATATAACCAATATATTTATACAATGTATGTATCAGTATGTAGAGTATCAAATAGAGAGTAAGGTCATTTTATTGATTCACATAACATAAGACAGTCAAAGTTTGTATGGCAAATACAAAAGAGCACCCCTCAAGAAAAAACTACAAAAACATGTTCAAAAAATATATAAATCATTTTTTGGAGGATAACAGTTTGAGTATTGATTTTCCTATTTTTAGTTCAATAATATTCTTGTGTTTAACTTGTATTTCAACGACAAAAAAATTGTTACATTTTTTTTTGCTGAAAACGTCTCACAACTGATATTGAATATTAAGCATGGTATTATACAGTGTATAAATAGCTAGCAGAAATAAAACAGGTGTCGTTTTAGATTCATTTATAAATATAGTATTTTATAAATCAATTTGTTAATAAGTTTGTAGAGATATTATTAATTAAGATTTATTATTTTTTGGTGCTAAATTTATTAGAAAATGTTTTAATATAAGTTATAATGTTATAAAATTTATATATTTAGACACTGTCTTGTTTATAATGTAATGTCAAAGTAAGTTTTTAAAAATTTTAAACAATAATTTTAATATTCATAAGCGTATTGATACAAAATATAGTGTTTATAAATAGAAAGTTATGAATAACAAGATTATAAGGTTTATTTCCAAAAAATATTATTTACATGAAATGGGATTTAAAATGGTTTTTTTCAAACAAATATTTTTATAACTTTATAAAAATATAATTCTATATATAATCCATTAAATAAAACTTGCATTTTATACCAATTTATTTCAAAAGTTTCAAAACAAAATTATTAAAATAATAAATTTCTTTATATTAAGTTTTTAATTTAAAAAAATAAAGTTTTAGCTTGATTACCAATTTGAACTAAACACCTTAAAATTTCTAAAAATACACTGGTAAAATTAAAAAACACTTGAATACATGCCAAAACTTGGTCCACAACTATATATAGCTTAACACTGAATTTAGGTGAGATTTACTTGAGACTAATATTGAAATAAAATTTTAAATTAAAATGTAATTATTTTATTTTAATATTTTAAAAGTTTGTTTAAAATTTTAATAATTAATAAAACTTAATAAATTAAGTTATGAAGCAAAGATAATTAATCAATTTAATATATAGTCAATTAATTATCTAAAACTTATAAATAAATAATTTATTTTTTTTAACAATCAATAAATTTTTATTTTCTAAACATTTTTATTTAAATATAAAATATAAAATTTTATTTTCAAGTTACAGGAGAAAAATGGCCAGTGTGTTTGACGGGCTGGCACGTCATATAGACATTGATATACATTTATAGTTTATATTAAAACAAAAAACTAAAAGCATATTTTGTTGTTTGATATGTTAAAATATATTTTAACAATATATACATCTAAACTATTTTTAAAGGTTGAGTTCTGTTTTTTGTCTGATTATTGTTTTTCAAAAATGCCATATATTTTACAAAATAAAAAATATATTTAGTTTTGTGTTGAGAATTGAATTAAATTTAAATATAATTTATTTGAGCCAAACATATAATTTATGTTTGAATCACACTTGCATTGCATTTCATTGTAATGTTAAAGAATTGAATAATATTTTACTTCAAACTATACCCTAAATTAAAATTTATTTTATGAGAGAGAGAGAGAGTGAGAGAGAGAGAGAGAGAGAGAGAGAGAGAGAGAGAGATGCGTTCAACCATTTCACTAAACATAAAAAAAATTCAAAAATATATACAAAGTCCCAATTATGGTATAGTCATCCCAATAATGTACAGGTGAGTGATGATAGTGGACGATAACCACGTAAACAATTCTTAACATTAAGTTAATGGATGCAAATAACAACAGCATATTCGGTATTCAAATTCTAAAACATTGAAACTGGCCTTAATTTAATATATGCATGAATATAATCTTATGTATTATATCTTTCTTGAAAAAAACTTGGCTTATTTATAGTGAAAGCAAATAATTTTGGTGAACGCAATAAAAAGTTTGCATTACTTTTTTTAAAACATAGACTTTGTTGCAAAGAAAAAGAATGTCTAGTAAATGAAGTAAATATATAATTATCATATCTTATGTTATATATTAGTTTAACTTTTAAAGACATAAATTTTTCAAACCAAACCAAATGTTAATCACAATTTTCTAAAACAATATTGTAATCAAATACAACAAAAAGTAGACAAAATTTTTAAATGCAAATTATTTAAACCACCGATGGATAACAGTTTCATAACAATACAGATGGATAAATGCGGATTCTTCACAAAATTGACTATACATTTGTGAACAACTGGTATATACATAATTGGATCTCTTTTTATGAAGAATTATATTTAAAAATTCAGTCAAATATCGCATGCAATTGTATTTATATATAATAATAATAATAATATTTAAGATATCTTGAAAAAAATATAGTGCAATCAATTCGTACAGTCATTGCATCGCGTGTTTCAAAGTCTTCATACGTCAACCGCTTGTCAGAAGTAGTTGTGAGTTATAGTAATGTTTGCTCCGATGATATGTCCCATAGATTAGTGAGGCTTTTGGAGCATCATTTAGATCACTGACCCTTGCGTTCAATTCTTTATATAAAAAACTAAAATAAAACTTATCTATACTTTTAATTTACATAAACTATAATACCATTAGACATTTACAAACAAAAAATAACAAACAATTTTGATTCAAAAATAATTTTCTAGTTTTAATTATAAACACCATTTGAATTAGTCTTATATGTGACAAAATATATACTGTTTTGAAACTATTAAACAGTGTTTATAATTGTAGTTTAATTGTCTCAACGATTAGTTACTTGTGCGCTGTAATAAAGTAATTACTAAATAATTACTTAATTTGTATTATAAAATAAAATTAATTTTCTTGTTAATTAAATTCATTGGGCTTTTTATTTATATTGAAGAGCTTCTCAATCATTAAAACAATCATTACATTCAGACAAACAGACTAAATGAGAAGTTGAGCCGCAATTTAAACATTTATTTCAACACTTAATGCAATTAATATTGAAATAATATGCACTTAAAGTGTCTTAATAATCGCCTCAACCATACAGTTATAATAACCCTTTAGTTATATTTTTATTTTAAACCATTGAATTGATTTGCAATTAATATATTTTTAAAGCAAATATCATAATCATAAATAACTTTATTACAAATTTCATTGAATTTAATCTTTATCGTTTGTTTTGTTTCTTTTAAAAACATAAATTTCATTTTGTGTTAATATAATGTATTAATATTATCTTTATTTTTAACATATCTTTACCTTTAAAAAATAACTGATCCGGAATTTAAAGTTATTGACTAAATTGACAATCAATTCAATTGAATTATTAATTTGAATGCATGTCAGAGATGCCCAGAGGACGACATGTCACTACTAGATTTTTTTGGTAATCACAATCGATATTCACATCCCTTTAGGTATCATAAATACAAGAGTGGCAAAGAGTTACTCCTTTTGACACTTCCTTCCCGTCCCTCCGGTACCTCCCGGTTCCCCCCGTCGACCATCACTTATCTTCGAGACACGATTTGTCTCATGTATTACAGCATAGTTTCAATAGACGGCAGCTCTCTATTTGAACACTATATTCTGGTTATTCTGTTCAGAATCACCACTATTTTATACATTTAAGTTCTGATTTTATTTATTATAACTAATTTTAATTATAAATTTAAATTTGAAATATGTTTATTAAATATTAAAAGTATTTTATTATAAATTAGCAAATAAGTATTGTAATAATTTAATATAATTTTAAATTTTAAAATTTACATTTTTAAAATTTTATTAATTTATTTAATTATACAATAACAATTACATTTAATTAAATATAATATTTACAATATAACTATAATAAAATTATATATAAATTATAACAAATTGTATTTATAATAAATAATATTTTCGCTGTAAAAAGTTGCGTGATTTGTTAAAACAATTTTCTTTTATTATAATAACTTATTTTTATGTAGAAATTTTATTAATATAACTCATTATGAAATAAATGTATTTGTTAAGTAATAATAATAATTTGCAAATAATTAATTACATTTTTTAATTAGTTGCAATATTAACACTATATTAAATTTTAATAATAATTATTTTTTTATTATATAAGTTGTAATACATTTTGCAATTAAAACTTTTAAAGACATAATGTTATAGTGCTCTCAATTGTGTACAGTTTTAGATACACTTAAATTCATTAACAAAAAACTTTTACAATAATATTGTATTAAAGGGTTAAGTGAAGCAAGATATATATAAATTTATACATTGTTATATTTTCAATCAATCAATATATAAAATATATTTCTAATACTAATTATAAGGAAAACCAATAATATTGCAAATATCGATAAGAAGTTAATAGTTTTTCTCACAGTATTTTTAATTAGAAAAATTTTTGAATGAATTTTTATATTTATTAATATATATTATTATTATTATTTTGTTGCTATAAATTAATTCCGTTTGAATATAACGAATGACTATTTTTTAATCAAAATATAATTATAACTAAATTATCAGATTTTCCCGAAAGGATTTGCAAATAATTAAAGATTTATTTAAGTGTTTAATTATAAAACAATTTAATGATTGAGAAACTAATTAGTTATGAAAGGGATATATGTAGAGAGAGAGAGAGAGAGAGAGAGAGAGAGAGAGAGATGTATTAATAGATGGTTTAAAAAATAAATGTTTAAAATATGCATTTATTTTACTTAACATACACCAGAGAGTTAAAAAAATAGAGTAAAGTATTAATACACATTCTGTACATATATTGTGAACAACTCATACATATAAGTGTTTATAGAGTACAAGAAAAGGTGTTGTTTGTCACGACTACTTGATTAGAACCGCTGCCACTGATTCCCATCTTCTGTATTATACTTTCTTCTCTATGAAGAAAAAAATACAATTATATTTCACTCGTCTCTGGCTTTACTCGTACAGCAAATATGTAGCGAAAAAAATTAATGTGATTTCATAATAAAAATTCTTATCGTGATTACATATATAAATATTACTGATATTATATTAAAAATTAAAGCCAAAACATAATTTTAGCTAGCAAAATAAATTGTTTGTAAGAATTATAAGGAAAGTGATCTAGCTAGTAAGAAAGCAAAACACCTAAATCAAATATTGTTTGCTTAAATTGGTTCGTGAAATGGCTAAGTCGTGCCCAGCATTCAATGTCGCACTTATTATAAGTATCCTAAATATCTAAATAAGAAAAGTTCAACAAAACACTTATTATATTATATATTGACGACCACCACCACCACTATCACCCAGGCCAATATTTTATATTACTTACTAACAACAACAAACAAACAAAAACAAGCATTAATTTATTATAATTAAAAAAAAGTTTCTATCAATACCAATACTTAATTATAAACAAAATGCAAACAAAATCTAGTGTAAACAAAATGTTTTGTTTTTTAATTAAAATAATATATTAAATAAATTGAAAAAATGAAATTTTATACTTTATATTCAAATAACAATAAGTTATTTGTTTTTTTTATATAATAACAAATTTATTTTATCTTTAATAATCTCTCTTTCTCTCTCTCTCTCTCTCTCTCTCTCTCTCTCTCTTTCTTTCTTTCTTTCTTTCTTTCTCTATTTTTTTGGTATAAAAATATCTAAAAATAAATAATAATTAATAGATTTAAATGAATACCACATTACTCTTATAAATTTAAATAAGATCTTAAAAATTAATCTGATTTTAAATTATTTGTAAGCAATAAATATGCAAATGTGTGGAAAATGATACTAACATTGTAAATTATAAATAAATATTTTTTTCAAAAGTCATTATAAAATTTAAACATAAATAAAAAATTAAAGTCTGAAATCTTAAAGACATTAAACTCAATGAATTCATTTTTATTTATTTATTATTTTTATTTTATAAATACAAATCAATTGCTGTATAATACAGTCGTTTTGTGAGCCTTAATCGCTGACATAAAATGTCTTTTAATACATTATTTATCATTGATTTGCTCGGGTTTTGCATAAAACATATTGATTTAAAGTTAGATATCTTTTAATCTAAAACAACATTTTATGAAATTCAATTCATATTAGCTTTGTTTTGCTTGAATATATTGATCATGGACAATTATCTCAATTACACACCAAATTACACGCTAACCATAAAATGCTAATAAAATAATATTGCCATTTATCTCAAATATCAAATCAAACTATTTTTTTCTGTCGGTATAATACATATATTTAAAAATTTGTACTTTTAATGTCTTCTGGCTTTCATTTATACCAGAAGATTGTGTATGTATTTAGTGATTATTATTATTTTAAATCAATTCAAACCATTAATCCTTTATCTATATACCTAAAAAATATATTATTTTTTTAGTTTTGAGAACATGTCATAAAATAAAGTAATAACAATTATCATGGCATTATCTATCCTAATTAAAATTCAACATTTTTTTAATGATCAACAATTCAAATAATGATAATTAGTTTTTAAACAAACAAAACAACTCTTTGATAATAATTATTTGCTATCAAAATCAATCATTGCTGGTTTGATTCAAACTGTTTTGTAAACTATATTAGGTTTTTTAGTTTTGTTTAACAATTTTATAACTTCTAATAATTATATTACAGATTGACAGCAATAACAAGCAGTTCATAAATAGAGTGTACAGAATAGAGTGCAGAAGATATAGATATAGTTAATGGAAGGGAAAGTCAAAGCATATGAACGATTGAGAGGCCGATTGTCGTCCATCTGTGATATTTGACAACAAAAATGAATTCTGTGTTTAATATTCTATACAATTATCTCAACTTATTTTCCATTATATACTGAATAAGACATACATTAATAGGCATTGCGTTTATTCATGAAAAAAGAGTGGTTTGGAAAGCAAATCCTATATAACACTAAAGTTATTATATTTGAAAAATCAGAAATGATATACAGAGTGACGCATAAAGTTATACAAATATATACTTATTTTGATGGATAAATTTATATACTCTGTGTATAATGTATTTTAGACTTCACTTACAGTACATTTTGTTGCAAATTGAATGCTAGAAAAAGAAGGCTCTCGACAATAGCTAGTATGCAATGGTTGGCACAAAATTTTGGAGATGTAGTAATGCCTGAGCTGAGTTGGATGGATGCATAGATGCCATCCCTTAATGACCTGTTCGTATATGTATTTTGCGAATCTCACAACAAACGTCTACAATAAGCCCGGAGCCAAACGGGGGAGTAGTGTGTGATTGGGAATTATTCTGGTGCTCAGAATTATTCGCATACAAAAGCATATACTGTATAATCAATTGGCATCCCATTCTCTCTCTCTCTCTCTCTCTCTCTCTCTCTCTCTCTCTCTCTATCTCTCTCGTGTTTCATTGCAATCAACATCTTTTAAAACATAAACTCAAAAAAATAAAAAATCCATACAAACAGTGAATCGCGACTACAAAACTCTCAATGTTTGTGATACTCTTTTTCTCTTTTGAATTTTGATTATCTTTTAATAATTGAATGAAACAGTTAGTGAATAATTTAGTATTTGATTGTATTATAGAAAAATACCTCTCTTTTAAACAATATATACACAACATGTGATGTACTGTCAGTTTTTTTCACTATTCATACAGTAGTAGTAAGTGAGGGGTTTGCCATTCATAAGGGTTTGCCAGCAAAAGCATCACAAATTCTGTTTCATAGCCATCGGCTTTGTTTACATATCCAATGCTTTACTCCAATACCTCTATCTCTATGGGTAAATGCTATGCAAAAATGCATTCATACTATTATCTTATATTTTTCTTCTGTAATTGTTTTCTACAATAATTGCAAATTACTTTCATTTATTTAAAATTAAGTATAAAATAATTAATTAACAAAAAATGAATCAAAAACTTTTTTCCCATTTAGAGACTCACACGAAGTTTAGTATAAGAGTTAGAGTTTATATTATGAGTTGAGGCGGTATTCAGCGTAAGAAAACTAATATCTTTGTAACTTTTGCTTAATAAATGATTGATTTTTAAATTAATTATTTTTTTGTGAAAAACTTAAAGTTAAAGATTACACAAAATTAATGTAATTTTAAATAAATGTCTTTATGTATTGAAAAAAAAAACATTTTCATAACTCGTATTTCAAAATTTGAAGAAAAAAGTTATTTATTTTTATTTTATTTTTTGTAATTAAATAAGTAATTTTGTGATTTTTAGGCCACACGCGGTATATATCAATATCTAATTTAAACTAAATATAGTGTAATGTTTTATTTTATTATATATTTTTTTTTAACTTTAAAAAACAGATACAATAATTAATTGTTTTTCAAATAACTGTTTGAGAGATGAGACCAAAATTTTTTAAAGTTTTTAAACAAAATTATTTTTTTTAAAAAGTGATAAATCATTTCAAAAAATGAGTTAATTTTATAAATGGATTATAATTTTAAATACATTTCTGTAACTTCTGTTTCAAATGTAATATTAATACATTAAAACACAAATAGTTATATAAAGAAAAACTTTTTATTTTGTTTTTAAAAACTAATCTTAAGATTTATATCAACCAACAACAAAAAATTGGTTAATGAGAGCTATATTTGCTAAAATAAATTTAAATTGCTAATTATACAATCAAGAAAAATTTAATTAAAAACTAATAACTTAAATCTTAATATGCAATATAAAATAAGCAACAAATTTAAATAATTATATCTTAACTAACCATATAATTAACCAAAAAAAGTGTCATTATATTTAATGTAATTGACATACTTTTGATATGTATATAATAGATATTATTTGACAACTAATTAAATGATCAGATTTATGTAAATTATTATTATTATTACTTAAATAAAAATCAATTTAAATTAACTAAAAATAAGTCAATTAGTATAAACTTATATATATTTCAAGTGTATATAAATATAAAGTTTTTATGTTCAGAAATTTTAAGTGTAAATTTTATCAAGATTATATAAATAATTATTAGCTAATATACATATTCATATATATTATTGCTATTATTATAATAACCACTAATGTTATTGTTTGTTATATAAGAAAAACTAACAAAATTAGATAATTTGTTGCATTTTGCTGTTTTTAATGTGTATAATATACTGTTGAACACCTGTACTACAGCTCAGGGCATGTTTGTATAAATAAAGTACAAGTAATATAATATATAAATGTATTATATGTTTGAATAGAGTATTGTAAAGAATCAGATGTTAGTCCATCATATAATAAAAGCCAAAACCCAAGCAATTCATTGAATAAACACTGAAAACAGCAAACCTTTGCCCGAAAACCGTCTTTAATATACCCGTCTATCAGTTCATATTTGTATTAAATGTTTGATTATTGCATTTTTGGCACATTTATTATATACCTAAACTATAAATTACATTAAGCCTTTAGAGTATAATACACCGATGCAATGATAATTATTTTATGTATTGTTTTCTCTCTTCATATAATGAATTGAATATTTATTTACTAATCTAATGTAACCCTATCTTTTGAAAATATCTAATCAAATTGAAAGTCAAATCTGTGGTCACTTCAGGGAGTTTTACACTAAAATTTACTTTACTTTTTCTGTTTGTCAGCATTTGCTTCACTATTATCTATTGTTTGCAGTTTAGTAGATGAAGCAAAAGAAGAGTATATAAAGAGTTTATATGCCATTCAATAGCAACCCATCGTTTGCATCATTATTTGATTTGTCTTTTGATTATATAAAAACTTTTATACATATACTCATATATTTAGTACCAAACTATTAGTATACATATTAGAAAGTATAACAAGTATTGCAAAATACAAAAAATGTAAAGTAAGTTTAATATTAAATAAGTACAGATTTGATTTTTTAAAGGTACAATATAAAGATGAGGTCAATGGATGTCTTTGACCATCAAATTGATATAAATGTAAAAAACAAGTAATTATTTGTTGGACCAATTTATGTTAGATCGGTGCACATACAACATGAAGATGTGTTTCTACATCAAACAAATCTCCGCCCAAAAATTGTATATTCTCTTCACGATCTGCTCAAAAAAGTAGCGCCAATAATGACTACCTTCTACTCAATTGAGTGATGCCTATGCGATCAGTCCTTACCAGTGCACTATAGGCCTGTTATCTAACAACTAGAACAACAAGATATTTGTGTGTATTTTATAGTATGTGCCAAATATTAAGCTCCAGTAGTATAGCAGTAGTCGGTTGTCAGCTCTTATTCTTACATTTAATTCAACATAACATCAGATAATAATAATAATAATACACTAAGTATTATAGACACCAATGTATGATAGGTATGGATTTCTTACGTAATAGTTATATATAGAGATATCAAAAGATATGATTTTAAACAGTTTAGTCACTGGAGTGTCAAAAGCAGTCATCAATGGTGTGACGACTTTGTTAACTCAAATTCAAACCCCATTGTCCGACCAATTTTGCTGAGATGCCTGCCATACATTTGGCTCCAGGTTATAAAAATTAAATTAGTTATTGTGAACTATAATTACTGATATGAGCTATTAATATAATGCCTTGATATGGGTTCAATTGTTTAAAATATATCTAACAATACTTAACACAATTCTGCACATCATCTGCACATAACAACACTTTATATTAAGTAATACTTGTATTGTATTGCAAACGTATATATTAATTAAAAGCTTTATTTTTTTGTCTACCAGGAAAAATAAAATGAACAGCAGTTTAATTTGGGTGTGCATTCAATGTGCAACCAATGTTCATGGATAAGCACAGAGTTTATAAGCATATAAATACAGAGAGTTAGTGGTGAAAAAGTATTGCCAAATATAGCACACAAAATACATCACATCATTGAGAATAAGAGTGTGAGTGAGAGTGTAGAGTACAGAATATAGTGTAGAATATACTACCAAATGTATTGGGTGTAGTGCACAGTCAACCACAAAACTGTGTGACTGAATATTTACTGTGAATGCAATTTCCCACTTAGTTTGACAACTAAATTGATTTTGTGAGCCGACAGTTGAATTTGGATCTTTTTAGATGCCTCAAGCATTTTGATTATCTATGGATGACCACACTTTCGGCTATTGCTCTCTCTCTCTCTCTCTCTCTCTCTCTATCCAAACGGTCGTCTATGCAAACATAGAAATACAATATACAAAAAACGCGACAATTTATGCATTCAATCAAATAATATGATAGAAGTTTTCAAAATAAAAATTTTAATTCAATTCAAACGCCGCATAAAAATTGATGAAAATATCACTCAAAATAATATAAACACAAATGTCTATAAGAAATCGACAGTTATTTCCCATTTTGAAGTCAAATCACATATAGTTTAGTATATAAGAAATTTTTTTACTTAATTCAACAAAACTTATAAAATATACTTTTTTTTTTAATAAAAAACTTATAAAATCTTAAACTTTAAGTCTTAAAGCCTAAAAGTTATTGTTGGTTTTTTAAATTTATTAATGATATATAAATTTTAATATAATATTTATGACATAATAAATGACAAGACATTATAACATTTTATTAATAATTAATTAATAATAAAACAAAACTGAAAAAAAAACTAAAATTTATTAAATGTCTTAGACATTATATTTATGACACCAAAACAGCTTATAAAAAACTATTGACTGCTAAATCATAAACTTTTAATTACAATTTTTTTTACATTTTTATTATCAAATTAAATTTAATTACATATCTCTTACATATAATTTAAATATATATATAAATACATTTCTTGACAATAAACAACTATTTTATTAAATTAATTTTTTAAACATATATTTAAATATAATGATAATTAAAGCATATTTAATAATAATAATTAAAATAATTTTTTATAATAACAAAAGTTAAAACTTTTAGTAATTAAATATTCAAATCACTATTAATTATAACTTTTTTAATGAATAAAAATTAATTTTTAAACTTAATTTAATGTCATAATAATTGCCATAACATTAATAAATAAATTATTTATTGTGAAGAAAAATAAAACAAAATATTTGTTAATATTATTATTATAGCTAACAATAATTATAAACGATAATTAAGATTTATTATATTTAGTAAAAATCAATAATAATTTTTGTTATCTTGTTTTTTGTTTGTTATAAAAGTTGCTTAACATTTGTTGTTTATTATATGTACTTAGTTTTGAAATAAACAATATCTATGAAAGGGATGCTGTAATAGTGAAGGGATTACAAACGTGTGCCCCGACTGTCCAGTTGGAGTATCCCTTGATTTTTTATTGTCATTTCCCACGCATTCAATGGATACTACATTTGAAATTAAAAGCAACAAAAAAAAGTATTAACAAAACAAAACAATCATCCAAAAGACAACATTTTGGGGACTTGAGCTCAAATACTATGTTATTAGAAAATATATTGTTTTATAGATTTTATTTGCAATATATTATAGTGATAATAATAATAATAGTACCAAGCTCTCAAAATATAAAGTTGTTATAACACATAGGAATTGCAAATTCTTGTCAAAATATATGATAATAATGTAAATATATAAGACTTGTCACAGCATTTCAATGCATTTTTAGTTATTATTATTATTATTTAAGAATACAATTATAATGTATGGCAAAAACGAGTGTATATTTCCCACGGATTTATATGTTATTGTTTCTGATATATGAAACACGAAAATAGTTTTTAAGGCATATATTAATGTTTATATTAGAGGGCTGTGGAAAAGTGTGCGTTCAATGTATCGGTTGAAGTGTTTGGTTGAAGTATAGAAAAGTATAGAGACTCTGTTGATGAGAAGCCCTAGTACTCAGTACCACATTAAATGAGTGGATCTCTGGTGTCGGAGTCACCACCACTTTTGACAACATCTCTCATCAAATGATACTTCAATGCAAAATAAAAAGTGTGAGGTTTTGGAGATTATAAAGTCGATGACAGACCAAACACTTTCTTTTTACATTGAATATCATATTATAAATTCATAGCAGAGTATGCACAGTGCAGAGCGTGTCTGGGATGAGAGAGAGAGAGAGAGAGAGAGAAGAATGTGAGACTTTTTTTCATGAATATATATCTATATTTTATTTCCTTTGAGATAAAAACTTTTTATAAGACGATTTGGGCTTTTATTTTATGCAATTTTTATACTATAATATGTAGATAAGTCTTAATACATATACAAAAAAAAGGAAAGTATGCTCAGGGCAAAAGTACATTAAAGATGCAAAACATTTCTATATTATTGTTAAAGGGATACCAAAACCAAAAGCTAAAGTTAAAGATAATAGTAATATCTATATTAAAGAATACAAAATACTATTTTACAATTCAGTATTCATTTTGTATAACATTTTACTTTTTTATCAAAAACTCAAATAACTGTTTGCTTATTAGAGTAAAATATATATAAAAATAAAAAACTTTTTAAACTAAAATGATTTTTATTATTTCTTATTTTACTCGTAATACTAATGCTTAACATAAGACATGTTTTGAAACTTAAAATAATAATAATAATGTATAAAACAAAATATTTAAATAATACTAAAGTAATTGCAATTTATTCAAAAACTAACAAACATTTAGAAAAAGGTTGATATTATTTATTTAAATAACTATTTTTGTTCAAAATCAATTTATATTAAAACTTATTACTTTGAGAAAAAACATTTTTATACTTGTATTAAAACATTTTAAATTATTTTTATTTTTTTTTTGCATTTTTTGAATTTTAAAATAATCGATAAAATTTTTATATAGAAATCTCTCTCTCTCTCTCTCTCTCTCTCTCTCTCTCTCTCCCTCTCTCTCTCTCCCTATCTCTCGCTAATAAGTTAAGCATAAAAAATACATATTAAGAAAATAAATCAAATTTTTGCATAATATTAAACTGTCACTTAAGAAATATTTTAATATTGATTTTTAAGTACATTTTAAACTAATTTATTTTTATTATTACTTTTTTATATTTACAATCTATTTATTGATTAAATTTAAATTTATATAAAACAAAATTTGCTTAATTTGATAGCTATTTAATGTCTGGCACGTATATTCTAGTTATTAAATGATAAATATATATACATTTATATAAATATATATATTTATATATAAAAATCTAATCGATTAACAAGAAATTAATTGCTTTCATCTCAAGTCACTTGACGTATATTTAGTTAATTGATTGGATTTTATTTTCGGTATTAATAATTAAAAACAAAACAAAACTTTAATTCCGTTTCTTTTATTTACTTTTTGGACTCAATTTCGTGTGAAATTAAATAAATAAAAAAAGTTTTCAAAATCTATTAAATTTATTTTTTTTAAGTCAATTGTCAACAACAACAACAAGTTTTGATAAGTTTTTAACAAATTTTTTTATATATCTTCAAACAGAAAGAACATACGGTTCTGTCCATACAATTGGTGTAAAATTTATAACTTTTTAAAAATGCATCAACGCTTCCAACTAAACAGTTAAACCAAAAAAGTTTGTTTGATATATACATTGTGTGGTATAGTGTTAATACATTGTATACTACTCTATAATATAGTCTCTAATATTTTCTCAATTCTTTATTTTTTCAGGTCTTTTAATAGAGAAGAATGAAAATACAGAGAAAAAAATAGAGTCGAAAGCGAATTGAAATGCATTGAAGCGTGTCATATGTGAGCTGACACTCTGAACGTTGCTCTCAATATAAACCGTATCCCATATCCCAAAAGTATTGTGATGATTGGGGGCTGGCATCACATGGCATGGTGTGGCATACACTCTGGGTTCACTATGGGCTATACAAAAGACATACTGACACTGGCATTATATACTACAGTAGTTTGCAGTTCATAGTGTATATTGAGAGGGCCATAGAGTTTTGTATAAGTTTTTTCTCAATATTTTGTATGTAGTTATTGTGTTTGGAGGCTAATAATAATATGTGAGGTTTTAGGGTTAGGACATTAAATCTCTATATTATATGTATGTTTTGCTATGAAAAGGTTATGCCCAACAATAGCCCAACTGTCCCCCTATTATGTCACTCTATATTTCTCTATTTGCAAACCTTTATTCATGTGTTTCAATGCGTTAACAATACTATTGGACAGCAAATATTTATATAAAAAAAGTTTGTATGGTATTTGCAAAACACATTATAATATATCAGACCTTATCGTTACTCTAAATACACAAAGTTTTTTTTGTTTTGTTTCTTTAGGTTTTTATTTTTAGTAATAAAAAGTAATTTTTAATGACACTGTCCCTCAAGGGATGGGATAGCAATTCGTGGGAAAATAATACTATTTAATTGTATTCACAATTGATATCAAATCATAATAATAATTAGATTTACATTTTATACAAACTTTGACTAATCGTTAAAATCATTAAAAAATCTTTTTATTCAATTGAATTCAAATGAATAGAAAAGATAACAACAAAAAGTCTGACAAACGGCTTCCCTATTATGCGAAGAAAATGAAGCAAAACTTATCTCGTGCTGACTCTCTCACTCCCGCTTTCAATGCATTCGCTATTCAGACCATATTTTTTGTCTGAATTTCAAATATTTGTTATTTAAAAAGAATTTAACACAAAAAAAGTGTATATAAAACACAGATTTGTATTGATGTCAAAGCAAATAGTAGCCACGTTTAGTTGAATTTGTCTCCTAATAGGTTGACATTATTTTCTCAAAAGTGAGTTATATATTTTTCGTCATTTACTATCACATCCTATAAGTCATATCCCGTAACTCAACATTACATTCAGCCAAATGTGCCCTAAAGGATGAATTGGGACGACACTCATCCCAATAGGTTTCATAACTTTTAGTGCAATAATGTTAGAGAAATAAATAGTGTATAAAATAAAGACTCAAAACGAAGCAAAAACTTTCGACACAACCATTGCCTTCACTACTAATTGACGGCAAAAGACATTTTATCAGCAAAACTGCCGACACAATAGTGCACCTGAAAAGAGTGTGTAATTACTGAGCAACAGAGCTCTGGCAGTAGCAGCAGCCTCTCTGTGCCGGAGGCTGGATGTGATCAAAAAGTGCTGTGCACTGCTAAAAAGGCATTGATGTGGCTAACTCTGTACTCTACTTACTCTCTCTCTCTCTCTCTCTCTCTCTCTTTCTTTCTTTCTTTCTTTCTACTTTACTTTACTCATCTATTCTGCTATTCTGGTGCTGTATTATAATAGGCAATGACTGCGACACTGAATCCGCTCACAATTCGTAGCCATTAGATTGGGATAAATGAGAGAGAGAGAGAGAGAGAGAGAGAGAGAGAGAGAGAGAGAGAGCACAACTCAAACTCAACTAACTTTTCATACCCTAAGGTCTTATGTTTGTAGTATAGCTAATAGTTTTCAATGCATTATATCATCCAATATTTGGTGCAATCACTGAACAAATGCATTATATCTTACATTTTTATATGAATATACAAAACCAATGATCAACTTTTAAACATATATTTTTAATAATATTTTCATTTTACACATCTGTTTGTCTCTTTAAATATTTCAAACATTTTTTAAAACTAAAAAATATTTAAAATAATATATATAATAGTTTTAATTCGTTAATAAAATTTTTATTACTAATAAATAGTGTAATGCATATTTGTTTTAAAAATTATAAATTTAAATAGATACAATTTTTATTTATTAAATGCAACTAGTTATTATATAAACTAATTAAGTTAACTTTCTTTAAATTTTTCATATAAATGTTAATTAAATTAACAATTTTATGGTTAAAACGATAATAATCTCTAATCAAATTATATAAATGTAGTATAATTACTATATCTTACAAATTATCAAAATTTTATTTATATTTTGAATTGACATGCAATAAAAATTGTACATGATAGTTTTTTAATATCATCAAATTTTAAACAAGTTAAAAAAATATAAAACAAAATTTTACATAAAATTTAAAAATACTAATTTTATTATAAAACCACTAGCATACTATGATAAATTATATTTTATAAATATTAATATGAAATTAAACAAATGGTATAAATTTATAAAAATTATTATATTTATAATAATAATATTATAATTACAAAATTACATATATCTTATGTAAGTTTATTTGACATTAAAAAAATAGTTTTAATTAAAATATACTTAAAAGTTGTATGAATTAATTAGATATATACGTGTTTTGAGTTGAGTATGTGTTTTATCGATTGTGATGTCAACTGTTGCCCATTCATTAGATATCTATAATTACATCGTTAATGAGATTCTCTACTCAGATATTGAACGCCAATAATAGAGTCTCTAATTTCTCTTCTCACACATCCCTCCGGCTCCTCATCTCATCTCTGTTCTGCCTTTTTATTCATAACTGTTTTTGAACACAACTGTCTAATTAATCTATACAACCATTCAATGCTTTCAATAATAATAATACTGTGTAGCACTCAATAGTACTGTATTTATAATTTTTTAGTTAAAAAAACACATAAAACATTAGTTCAAAAACATTATAATCTTTTGTAAATTCTCTCTCTCTCTCTCTCTCTCTCTCTCTCTCTCTCTCTCTCTCTCTCTCTCTCTCTCTCTTAAAATAAAAGTCGGTTTTCTTTTTAAAAAAGTTTAATCAAAACATTTGATCAGATCTTATCGTTTCATATGTGATATAAACAGTGTATTTAATGATAAATTAAAATAATGATAAATGACTTCATTTTATGTTTTTTGAAGTATTTATTTAATTTTCTTTTTAAAAGAGTTTGATATGCGATGAAATAAATCATCAAAATATCAAAATTATACACCTTTTGAATGCGAGAAATAGTTAACAAATCAAAACAAAATGAAACAATTTTAATGATTCATATATTTGTCAATACATTGCTTTAAAATTTATAAACAAATGATTAGATTTTAGTTAAACTCATCATTTACTCCAAACCCTAATTTAGTTTATAATAGGTTTAAAATTTTTATTTAATCTTAAGTCTAATTAAAATAAATATATAAATAAATGAAATAATCTTTCATCAATATATATAAAAGTAACTTAATTTACATAATGATAATTATTGATTAAAATTATAGTATTTTATTACTATTTAAACCAAGATTAGTTGGCTATTTTTAAAAAGTTATGAATTTAATGTTTAATTTATAGACAATTAGATGTATTTTTACACTAATATTATATAATAAATGTGATAATAATATGACATTAAGATAACATTATAAAATAAATTGTAATAAAAATCAAATTGCTGATTAATATTGATATTAAATAGTCTATAAAATGATGAATTAAACATTTGTTATTATTATTTATGTTTATAATAAATAACCAATAATTATAACATATAATTTTAAATACTTTTATTGCTGATTATTGGCAAAATAATTGTAATAACTTATAATATTAAACTAATAATTTATAATTTGTCTATTTTAATAAGTTTAAGTAACTTTAAAAACAACACTATAAATAATATTTTAAAATTATTTTTAAAAAATTATATTTTATTTTAAAATATTTATATAAATCTATTTTTATTAATAAAAAAAACTAATCAAACACCATGTTAAACTAATAAATTTCAAATTATTAACTTAAAATATTTTTTATTTAAATAATTTGAAAAATGTCCGGAAATGTCGGGTCAAATCTCATAACATTTTATCCAAATTTTTCAAATTAAATAAAAAAATTTCAAAAATGCATCACATGTTTGGCCAATAATGCGGTCGTCAACAATATTGTAATTTAGTTTAATTTTAATTATAAATTTAAATTATACACCAATAAGATTACCATCATAAAACATTAAATTTGTGTACATTTTATTATTATTATTATAATATAAAAAATAATATAATCAAACATTTATAGTCAAATTTGAGCACTACCCTTAAACAGACATTTAAAACAAATTAAAAATAAATATTTGACAAATAGTTTTTTATATTTTAAATGTTAGATAAAAATAATATATAAATTTTTTATATATAATGCGATAAGATGTCTATGATTACGTCGGTATCTATAATAATAATAGATCGG